>LBNU01034760.1:163078-202363 GCA_014162995.1 Artemisia annua
ATATATATATATATATATATATATATATATATATATATATATATATATATATATATATATATATATATATATATATATATATATATATATATATATATCTATTTATTCTAATAAAAAGGAGTTCTGTACCACCTTCTAAAGCACCATATGCATTAAAAATTCTGACGTCTCTGCAAGGAGAGGGAAACGATATTTTTGTAAAGTACAATCCCAAATGAGCCAGAACCAAAACTTCTTCTATACTCTTTCTCTACATTGATGTCATTCAAATCCATCGGTTACAATCAATCAATTAATTGTTAATACAAATCATCTCTAAAAATATACATATGCAATAACTTTCCAATTCAAAAACACATATACAAACCAACCCTTTCACTAACACCGATTCAAAAATTGATTGAATCCCATAATACAACTGTTCTTTGCCAGTGATTGTTATGGTGTCAACACCGTTAATTTGGTAAGTATCACATATATTCAAGTTTTTTTGTAAGGTTTTGATTGTTCTTTGCCCATTGCAATTAAATGACTAATATCAAATTAAACAAAATCTGAAAATCAAAAATAACTAATGCCGTACTTATATGAAATTGACCAAACAACTAATGCCGTACTTACAAAAGATGTGATACCATCACAACTTACAAACCTAATAACGAAAATAATTATTGCACATTACACTATAATCAATTAGATAAAGCCCGTGCGCTTTGTATTCACCACAAGCCCATTTAGAAAATATAAGGACCAAAAAACAAAAACAACATCACACATTTTTTTAATTTTTAAATTTTTATACAACAAAGTTAAAACAATTCATACAACATACTAAACAATACTTAAGTATACACTCGCCAATATACATAAAGAATACACGATTAACAATTAGATTCTCAGCCCGTGCGTAGCACGGGTTCTGCATGCCTCGTAAATATATAAGCCTTACATTTAAAAAAAAAAGAAAAAAAAAGGACAACTATAAAGCCTCATTGATGAGGCAAGAACTTTAAGAATGCAACATCTTCACATCTCTTTCATCTTCTCACCATTAAATGTCCAAGGGGATCTTCCAGCTTCTACGATGGTATAAATAATCCTGGTCATACTACACAACCGCACTTTCCAGCAACAATTGCTTTCACAGTATGTCTAAGCAACAGAAAAAGCACTCCCCCGGTTATACCCTGGATCAGTTGAAGGAAGGAGATGAGGGTCTGATTGTGGTGATGATTTGCAGGAAGTGGGACGTGCATGATATTAATGGTAGATACCTGAGCACAAATGTTGTGGTTTCAGATGCGAAGGTAAAATAATAGAAATCAGGTATGCGTTATCCTACATTTAGAAACATGAAAATCCACAAAACTATTGAGCGCTAATCAGAATTAAAAATTGTAGTGATGTTGATGCAACCGTACCAAGCGTGCCTATTTCATATTGTAAATCACGTAATGGGACTCTTCAATAGCTCTTAGACATGGGCTGCGACCGAAGAAAAGATGTATTTTACTTTTTACCCCACCCCGATAATGTCATGAGTTATAGCATGTTACCTGTTTCATGTTTCACTTGATCTTGGCTTGCAGGGTATAACATTTCACTGTGAAGCTAGAATCATGCACGTTCGGACAAATAACTGGTACTACCCTGTCAAAGTGTTGCTTGATGGGCTTGAAGAGGTAAGAGTGCATATTTGGTTGCATTTTTGGTTAATTTGTTGATGCGTTTTAATGAACAGGCTGAAGATGACGCGCTGTTGTTGCCACATGCTTTGCTGAATCTGTAAAGTACAAAGCACGTGTTTGAAATCAAGTCGCACACATACTATAATTATGGCGAGTCTGAGAGCTTCACCTGCACCAATGTTATCCCATCCAATACTTCTACACTGGTTTCATCTCAACCTTTATTCAATCACAAAACAATTCATAATAAGCAAAAACTAACTAAAAGCTGGTGACCAAGTAAATAGTTAAAGAGGGAAGGAGACTGACTTGATTAATGCAAGAAGGTATGCGTGCAAATGTAAGTAAATACTTAAGTTTCTTGCATGTGAAGTTGGTGAGTCCAATAGACTTGGTGAGTCCTGATCTCTGGCAATCTTCCATTGCTCTCCAAACGGATTCAATGTCCATAGGAAGAAGATCTATGGGTTTTATTGGGTGCGATCCTGGTTTAGCACTGATGGGCCAGTAAATGATGGTTTCTTATACGTTTAGCAAACAACATTGCAATTTTCGTATCTTGCTATAATCAGAAACTGATTACATTGTTATATTTTTGGGTGTGATGTAAACAATTACCTTTTAGCAGGCATGCAATGCAGCACCATGACCACCAACTCCAGCTCCAAATATCATGTAGCGAACTGCAAAAATCCATATAATTAACAACTTTTAATTATATATTAATCTCTGTCATAACTTCCAATCACCATTTTTACAGGAAAATTTAAAATTTTCTTTATTATATTAATTTAACGCGAAGACGTTATCATATAAATCACCAAATGACGAAACAAGTTCTCAACACATTTAACGAAATCTATTATAAACTACAAATCTTAAATACTTCACTAATCATAATTAATCCTTAATTATTTTTAGCCTAACCACAATCGACCCAACAGGCCCAATCGGCCCAATCCTTAAAGCAATTTTTATTTCCATTATTTCATATAGAGTTCGACTAAACATTGCTACAAAACGACCTTCGTTCTCTCGATTTTTACACACGACATATATATATTTTTATACCATCTCTTTTCTCACCTGGTAAACTATTAGCATGTCCAAATCTCAGAATCATACATCGAGTTTTGATATGTTTTTGAAAGACAATCTATTCGGTCCAAGATAACCCATTCGACATAAGTTTTATATTCAAAACTTAACCGTTTTGACTTTAACTTGTTTCTACGCAATCCTTATAATATTTCTAGCTTATTGACATGATGTTGGATCAGTTTTAACATCATTAGATCAAGTCTCATACGTTAAATGAATTTGTACACCTAATAACTAAATAGTCGACATATAAATATATAACCCAAATCTCACCTTATTTCCTCACCCTCACAACCCTTAAAGTCTTCTAAATGTCAGGAAATCCTTATCAAAATCCCAACATTACTGACATTGAATAGTTATAACAAGTGGTAAAAAGAAAAACTCAATATAAACACCTATACATATTTACATATACACGTATCCTCTTTCATTAGTTCACCACCACTCACACTTCACTCCTTTCTACATTTTTAAGTTCCTCTCAACTCTTAAACAAGTCACAAACGACCAGGAAGCTTTTCTAGTTCATTTGGGTCTCATTCGAAGAACCTAGAGTTTTATATTTGATCGAATATTGGTTCTAGCGAGTGGTGGATGTTTTTCTTGTGTTCTAATCCCTCCTTACTCGTTCACTCACCACCTAAGAGGTGTTGTAAGTCCTCACACTCCTTATTCAATTCGTTTCCCACGTTATTATATCGCCATGCATCTTATATTCATTATTGTCAAACGTATATAATCCATATTTATTTTTACGTACTATGTTTATCATGAGAACACAAAAACGTGGTTGCCTCCCTTGTGGAAGGCCTAGAAACCACAACACACACTCATCTCACTTTTATATTATTGTTACATGCATCTATCGAGACCATTTTATACCATGTTCCAAACATATAAATCATAAACACTTAGGAATTTCACTAAGTCTTTTAAGCAGAAATCTGTCCCAGTCGCTATATAAACGACCTCATATATTAAAAATTGACTTAACGAGCATACAATATTTTTACACAATCTAATAGACCACCTAGCTAGCTACCACTTTCATTTAGATAATTCGTAAAGATACTCACGTATCGACCCTCTAAAACGACCAAAGTAAATCGACCAACTCGTACGTACCATAAACACTTAGAATAATTCTAAGTCTTTTCAATTAGAAAATTGCTTCAGGTCGCGACTAAAAGGACCATGTAAAAATCAATTCGACTTAACAAAATACCCTTATTTTTACACAACCTGTTTCTCTTTGTTACAAACTAAAAGTTTCATGTTTATAAATTGTAATGATAAGCTCTTTTAAACCCTTTAAATTAGCCAAAGTAAAGTGATTAACTCCATTTTCAAAACTAGTTATAAAAACCTTAATGGACTGTAAAGCCCAATAAGCTGAAAATAAGCACATCGTATGAGCTAGCCTCAAAAGCTCTTTTGATATGATTTTAGAACACTAAAAATGAGCCCAAGGATAAGCCCAACTTGTCCCAAAGCTCACGGATTATTAAACGTTAACGGGCCTTTAATTAGCTCGTTAAAAGCCCATTTATTGAAAAATAAGCTATTTTTGCAAATAAGCAGTTGAAATAAGTTTTAATAAGCTTCAATAAGCTCCATAAAAACTCGGATATTTTTCCCCATAATTTTGTAACTTTGGACTAAAAATGTAACGCGACAACACCTAGGAGGACTAAAACTGTCAAACAATGAAAAGTAAGGACTGAAACTGTAAAAACAGAATCATAAGGATATAAATTGACATATTATTAACTTCCAAGCTCAGAATTAATTATTGGACAAGTGGAGGACTAAAATTGTAAAATATATATAAAAAGGACTAACGGTGTAACGCTAACGCCGTTAGGGTAAAAAGTGGAAAAACTGGAAAAGGACAAGGACCAACATATTATATTTGACATTCTTATTTTATTTTCTATTTTACGACATCCCATCACGTCACGAGCATTTTTGTATAATTTGTTTATTTATTAATTAACGTTCGTTATATTTATATAAAACGTTTCAAAACGATTTAACTTAACGAATCATTTCCCCACTTTCGAGGAAACTATATATTGGTTTCAAAGACATAAAAAAAAAGATAATATTATGAAATATACTATTTCTGAACTATAGGCATTTTAAGCATATCATATTCTCACTCTAGCGATCAGATCATTATTCGTTTTCATCATCAATTCCACCATTCATATTAACTCAAAATCTTAGACCTTCCTTATAATCAGGTTCTGTATTGAAGACGTTTCCATAATCGTTCCCATAATCTCCTGAATTTACTTTTCATCATTTCCAGTATCGCTCAAGGTGAGTCATAGCCCCATTTCTAATACTTGTTTTTAACTATGTGGGGGAGATACATGCTTACATATACTTTGATAATTTTATAAGTATATGAATAACTTACATTATTCAAATCAATTTCCTAATTAATACTTATCTGATATGGTTTATGACTTAAGATGTGATATATATGTTACTGGCAAATGGCTTAACTAGAATAGTGAACTCAGATGATAATATTTCCAAATTGATTATTGTGACATGATATTTGATTTTACTATAACATCCTGAATGATTCCCTTATCTTTATATGATAATTCTATGTTTCAACGGAAATAATTGCTAGGAAGAGCACAAATACTCTAGTTACATCATTACCATGATATTGCCTAAGTTACCCTTAACGCCATAAAGTCCCTCTATCATGAGCCATTAATCACTTGTTGTGAGCGCGAATATAGTGAACAGCTTCGAAACCTGTTGAGGCTTGACATCCTATCCCACTAAATACTTGACAGAATGCCTCTGTGGCTAGTCGTATTAGTCGTGATACACTATATTTGAGCAAAAATAGGAATTGGCAAATCACCTATTACACGAGGGCCTTATTATCATCATTGACTTGATGATCACCTCCGTTTTACGGTATTTTGTTAATGTTTTGCTTGTCATGAGGCTTGGGGCAATATCTATAAGAAAATATATGTTTTTAACATATATCTAGATACAGCTGTATAGGTATTTCGCTAGACTTGAATTATAGGTCTCACTACATTAGTATCATGAGTTTCCATCTCATGTTAGGATTATGATTCAATACTTGAATTTGATTGAATATATATATGATTTATCTGTGATTATAATCAACATAACTCATTTATTACTGTTAGCATTTATTACAATTATTACTAAATACTCCTGAATCTATTGAAATAAATGGTTTTCCATTAAACTCTATGAACTCACCAACCTTTGTGTTGACACTTTTAAGCATGTGTATCTCAGTTAATTAACGGAGCCGGACAAGACACGGAGCGGGCATTTATTACTCTGATAAATTAAAATGGTGTAGAAATCAAATATGTCATTCTTACAAACCTTTATATCTTTTAAAGAGATTTTTAAAGCAAATGTTTCATCATTTATCAAAAGTATTATTTGAATGACAAATAACTTTCAAAACGTCTCTTTTAAGCCGTTTTATGTGAATATGACTTCGATCCTCCCCGTAACACCCAAATTACTTTTCCGCTGCTAAATCATAAATTTGGGGGTGTTACATATCAACAGATCATAATGCTATTTTTGAGCTGGGAAAACTGCACATCCTGTCTTCGTAGACTGCAAAAACATGGAGATGGTCGAAAGACGATCAGCAAGGTGTGATCAGCACAATGTGTTCGATGAATCAAACAGTGTAGCGTCTTTAAAGATAGTCTCATCTTTATGTGCAGTTGCAACACTCTAGAATAGCTAAACATATCACCAAATACACTACCAGTTCAACCATTTTTATTCATGTCAAATTTTTCGATCCTACAATTCAACTTTCGAACATCACTTTTCTTTTCATGTATTGATCTAAAATGAGAACTACTAATAGATAATTCTATTCCCATGAAATAATAAATATTTCAAATCTCAACTATTTTTTAAGAGTATAAATTTGTGTTACCTTGGATCCTTTCGGAATGGTATAACTTGCATACTCCATGTCCACCAGGGCCTCTCTAAAGCCTCCGTTGACGGTGACGGGTGTATTTATAATCATGACTTTAGATGTAACACTCTGAGAGTACCTCATCTTCCGTATGCATCCCATTTTAGCAATTTCCCTGCTTCTTTTGTCTTCGAAGCTTCCAAGTGCTCTGAAAATTTATGTCAAACAATGCTTCAGACGTGAAAGTAGTTTCAAATGAAATAACGAAACATGCTTCAGTAACACAGATGATAAGCAGTCAATTTGTAACATAAATCTTAGTGTATGCTCTAAATCATGAGTTACCTCTACGGCTCTACATCATAGAACATTATTTATTAATTACCAACCGAATTTAACCCTCTTCATAGCTCAAGACGATTAAATATCTATACTGCATAGAAAGTATTTGTAAATGACTAAACGCTAACCTTGGTTCTTAGCTTGAATGGTTGTTGGGAAATAGCTCTAACTATCATCTTCGATCTTCCGCCACCAAAGCTTGCAAACGATTCAGAGATCTGCACGAACAAAATTAGAAATTGAAATGTTGTAAGTGATGCTTACTTGATATCAACACTACCAATAATATCATCAAGATTACACAGACCGAAACAATTTTGGTAGCCAATAAAAAGTGATTGAACCAATCATTTCAGTAACAAAGTTCACACACGGTGAGTGGTGTAGTGTGTATCACAGCAGTTGTTATATCGCACACCTGATTATATTATTGATAGTTATCCGTTCGTGTCTCAAAATCTAAACCTTTTGATTCTATGCCGAGTGGTTCTGCTTTTAAAAATCGATTTCTTTTGACTTAATATTTAGGAGTTAGGACAGAACTAATTTAATCGATTGAGGCTGGAAGCTTATAAAACTTCGCCCGTCACGATGCGAATAATCTCATGTTCGCACGAATCCACCCGACCACGTGCCAAACAACCAAATAGGCAAATTAAATAAAGGTATACACATCATATAAACCACAAAACTTAGGCTCTTCATAAACTCCAATGCAAACAACCAAAGAAGAATGAACAAAATTAAAGGTACATTGAAATCCATAAATTGGTCAACTTACAGGCCAAACAAAGCCACGCTACGTGCGAGAACCCACAAGACCACCACCGAGACTAATCCCTCTCAGGTCACACAACCGTTGTGCAATCTATCATTAAAACAATTTATCAAACACCTAATATGCAACATGAACAAATTAACAAAATAAATAAAAAATATGCTTTTTCATCATCAACAAACTCCTGAGCTTGAATTAAGTTATACCAATAAAAACCAGCCTAAAAATTAAACAATAATTAACACATTCATAATCAAATTACAAAGAACCTTCTTTCCAAAATCATAAAAGTTGAAACTTTATAAATAAATAAAAATTTACCGAGATTAAAATTAGAAGATACAAAACAACATCAATTCATGTCGATCTTGATTTTGCTGATGGAAGGCTCTTTTGTTGTTCATCAATCATCGCCGCGGTAAATAAAATGGTGGGAAAGACCGTGTGTTGAGTATGTTTGGTGGGAAGGACCATTGCGGTAATAAATCTAATTCACCTTACACATATGCAAAAATAACCTTAAACGGATGTGACTTAATATCAATGACTCATCACCGTGTGTTCATCCGTTTGTCTGAGTGTACATGACCGGGTATGTGTAGGTGGGAATAAGTTTCCAAGTTAAATTCATATTCTTATACCAAAGGAACAAAAATAGTAGTAGTTGGTTACTATTTCTGAAGACTGAAAACATTGTGTCATGAAAAGTAATAAAAACAAATATTATTATTGAGACGTACCTTTAAAATTTACTTATGAAACCAAAACATTTATACCAAAGTTATGTGTAGTATAAAGTATGTGTTTGAAATACCATGTTAAGCATTACGATGCTGAAACTCACTCATGAATTTGATACATTTTTATCCAAACGAACTTATTTAAAAAAATGTTACTTAATTAACTTCATTTATTCAGTCGAGGATCCTCGGTCAAAACTAAAAATGATAACTAAATACTCATAACTCTTGCACAATCAATGATTCTTTAGGGTGAACAAAGCCCGTGCATCGCACGGGCCATGCCGTCTCGTCTAGTTTAAAAGATAAGTTACAATGTAATTAATAAGATCAAACCAGTGACCTATGGGATTCTGTTCAACAAACCCATGTTAATTTTCCCGTTATCATGAGTACGATGTTTCAAGAGAAAATTGTATACTTCTATATAATATGACACATAATTAATATAAATACATTATATTGATTATAAATTTGAAAAGGCATGATAAAATAAAAAGCAAAGAAAAAATAATTGACCACAGTGAACATTAAACATGAAATTATATTATTCAGAAAGGAGGAAATCTTTTATATAATAAAAGAATTACATCATTTCGGAGTTTTTTTACAGAACAATCTTATGGGAAAAAAAATTGGACCAATAGGAGAGCTTGATTTTGACACATAGGCAAAATCAAGCAATATGATTGGCCAATAAAAAGTCAAAATTGAGTTGATTTTGGTCAAACTTTAATAAATTTGGTGGAGAATTTGATTAGGAAAAAAAATACATAAAAATATAGGTGTCAAATTTATGAAAACAAAAACTTCAAAAAAAAGGAGGTAATTAATAAAACTTTAGTGGTTGAATTTTAAATATAATATATAGAGTTAAGTGTAAATTATAAGTCTCCATATTTTTTAATAACTTTAGATAATACGCAAATAACCTCTTACACTTTATACCCCATATACTTTATAACATGAACTTTGTTTACAATTACATGTATCAATATTAGCTTCACACTTTCATCTATTTAAATTACAAAATTTTGTAAATTTACTAATTAGTTTTAATATACGTTAAATATTTTTAAATTAAATATTAGTTTTAAACTTTCATCTATTAAAATATATATATATATTTTTTTTACTATATATGTTAAATAAGGACTAATGTTAACCTTTGTTGCGCATGCAAGGGCCTTATACAGACAAAAATGCTGAGAAGATTTACTCATCCCCAGAAAAATAGGTAGGTTGTTTGAATTGCCTATTACGTGGAATACATTTGGTTTAAAACAATTTCTTTAGTATGGGCTATGGGTCAAAGTCGACGAGATTTGATCCACGAATATTCTTACATTGAATTTTATTTTGCGAAGACACTCTCAAAGATCTCCTAAGAATTCTTTGAGTACCTGATGCAGTGGCGTACACACGCCGCCATAGGGTTTCTTTTGCCATATGACACCGCCAAACTGCACCTGAGGATGCGCCATTGCTGCACCGTTGGTCCCTTCGCCAGCCCTTTACTTTAAAAAATAATAAAAAATAAATAAATAAATAACACAAACATGAAAAACACGACATAAAATGTTAGATCAAACTATCTTACAGAAAAATATTTAACATTTATCATTTAAAACACTTATTTAAGTAATTATCTACCACATAAAATCAAAACAAATTAATGTATATATTTATATAGACTAGCAATAATCAATATTTATATAACAAATTTTTTTGTCATAACCCTATGCGTGCGCGAGTATTATAACTAGTATCAAATTATCGAGAGCCAAAAGTCCAAAACATCAAAATTGAGAAAATAAAAATTATTATCTTTTAAAAGTAAACTGAAAGTTTGGAAGTTATTCGCCAAGTTTTGTTGGGCTGGAAATAGCCCAAGAATTCAAAGAAAGCTGTCTTTGAATTCAAGTACTTAGCCTGATTTTCAGTCCATGGCGGGCACTACCCGACTGATTTCGGTAGGCTGATCTGTTAAATAGCTTTGCAAGAAAATAATAGTCGTTACTCATTACTACCTACAATGCATTTTATATTATCTCTTCTCATTTTTTTTTTTTTTTTTTTTTAGTTTCTGCAAATAGGTTTTAAATTTTAAAGTTTTAAAACTATGTTTATAATTAGGGGTGATACTCACACCACATCTTTGATGCATGCACCACAATTTGTACATTACAGTATTATACGGTACAATACTGTTATGCACAAATTGTGTCCATGCATCAAAAAAAGTAGTGTGAGTATCAATTCTTTTATAATTATTTAATGCACCAACACATCTATACAACATCTATAATGTAGTGTTTTTTTTGAAATATCATTTTATTCAAAAATATATTTAATATGCCACATGGTACAAAACCATACAAGCTACTAATCTATTGTAAAAATCTTGACCTATGCTAACTAGCAAGTACCTTTCACCATCAATCGTCACAACTTCATAATACCACAAGCTACCGATTTCGTATCACCATTGCATCGTGATGCACGGGTACTATACCATTTTTATATGAGATAGCGTGCAATAAAATTATTCTTTAAAATTCTCATCATGCGTAAAGTTATTATCACAAAAAACATATAATCAAAAATATTGTTTGCTAAAATTTTTAATCACAGAATACCTACCGCCACTACAATACAAGGATACCCTTCTAGTAAATTTATAATGCCATTTGTTCGTTACTGATTACTCTTTAAAACATCAAATTTAAGCATAGCTTTCTACATTAATCGTCAATTTGATTTTACTCTAAACATTTTAAGATGTAAAAGTACATGCAAGTAAAATACATGTTAATTATACACCCATACTTTTTACTTTAATAAAAACCCATAACTTCAATGTTGACGTATTTTGCCATTAGGCTAGTAGGCAAAGGTGTGGGTGGATCACCTAGTTTGTATACTCACACGCCACTTCTCTTGCATACATTCCCAATTCACGCGCGAGTAACGAGGAGAGAGAAGGAAAAAGGTGACAGGGTCACCAAGTGTGACTTTGCAATTTTTATAAGTTTTTTTTTTTTATTTGTTTGTGAGTGTGTGTGGGGTATTTAATGAGATATATTTGTATAAAGTGAGTATTTTAATGAAATGTGAGGGTAAGGTGACCTTGACCACAAATAGGTGAGTGGGTGTGAGGGGAAGTGAGAGGAGAGAGAAAGCTTAGATGGCGCTGAGGTGTATGGTGAATTTACACTCTCCTTGCCTTCTAGCCTTAACTTGTACAGTAATATATCTCTTTGAATAAAATTTCCATAACCGGTATGGCAGTATCCATAAACAGATTTTGAATTAGCTAGTGATATAACATTATATCATAGCTAGATACCTGAAGTATTAGCCCAACTAGCAATTGTTTAGCTGATATGTTGGTTTTTATTTCAAAACAGTTATGTTTACTCTTTTATCTTTGCGTAAGAGAATGATGTAATTAAATCTAGCTGCAAGATCTTATATATTTTTCTTTATCAGTTACAAATATTCTCATTTTTGAGTTCTTTTTCAGAAAAGCTGCATATTATTAACACAACCAAAAAAATAGAGAACCAAAGAGAGTACAAAAAAAGGCCAAAAAGACCCAACCAGCGCCACAAGAGGCAGCCCAGAAAGAAACCAAAAACTATACACAAACTAAACTATAGCAAAAGTGTCATATGGGCGTTGAGCCCAGCAGCTCCAGTTTGCCCCACTTGCCTTAATCCGATCCGAGATCCAAGCCTTGCAACACCATATACACCATATAGCACAACAAACGACTACGTGCATCATTTTCTTTATCCTACGACAACCTGCAACACCATAGAACCTGAAGCCAAATCATCAATAGAAAATGATGGCAAAATAAAAGGAAGATCCATATTCCACCATCCCCAAATTTTTCTCCATACTTGAGAGATACGAGAGCAATGAATGATCCTGTGATCAATGTCCTCTTCGTCTAAATTGCAGATCGGGCAATTTATGGAACTTCTAAAAACTTGTTGCATATTTGGATAAGCCAAGTAGCATGCAAAGTTATTTCGAAAAACTTGAGGGAATTCAACTACATTGGTGCTACACCAAAACATAAAACATGACTTTACCAATTAAAAGCAGCGTTTTAAAATTCGGGTTGAACCGAGAATCGGAAGCCAGTTTTGAGGGAAAAAACGGTTGAATGTCGGTTAAGCGGTTAAACTGTGAACCAATTGGCCGACCAGATCAACTTATGAAAAATCGGTTTCTAAATTAAAAAGGAAATTAAATTGAAAATAAAACCATCTTACTCCTATACGAGAGCAATGAACGAGTCTCATTAACTCATTCTCACTAAATAAGTAAATTATTAAATAAAGTTGGAACGCCATTGTCCAAATAAAAACCAAAAATGGTTGCAAAAGTGGAAATGAAAAAAGTTAATATTTAAAGAATGACTTAATTAAACTTCACAATTTTATATTTCTTTTAACACATGCTTTAATACATTGTATTTATGCACTAAAAATTTGAATTTTGCGGAAATGTAGAATTTTGACATTTATATTTGATAAATATGAGATTGCCCCTTAAAAGATTTTATAAAATAGAAATCAAAACAAAATTAAAAAGCCTTTGAATTAGATCAGCGGGAAGAAAACCAACGTCATTCTTTGGGTTTTTCTTGCGAAAAAATTGTTTTTCATAGCGTTTGTTTGTCCCAGTGACATCGATGACTTACGCCTAGAGGATGCAGTGATGCAGGCATCATTTACATAACGGTTGTCGACGTCTCTACGCCATGTGTTCTAAGTAATTGCTAATAATAATCTATGTCACATGCAACCTCACATGATGCCACATCGCCAAAATTATGTTCCACAAGTCAACGTGTGTCAATAAGGATGACCAAGTTACTCTAAGAGCACTAGGTAGCCTGCAGTCGTCTCGCTGGTGTCGTGGGAAAAAGTGATGTCATATCAGCGCATTTTCTCATAACACCAGAATTTACCACAACACTAAAAACACCTCTTTCTCCGATAACATTAGTTTTTGGTGCCATCGTGCAACCTTAAACCCCACACCTATATATATTTTTTTTCTTTTTTCATTATTTAAATAAAACAACATGTTTAACTAAAACTAAAATTTCATTAATAAAAAACATACATTCAAAAAACGTGATCTTGTAAAATAATAACCGATCTCGTACTAAAGACTAATCTCAAAAAGTAATCAACCCCGTAAGATTTAATAAGTCAGACCTTAGTCCAATAATTAGCCAAACATTTACAGTTTATTCAACAAATTAACAACATAGTCCAAATTTCAGCCCAAAACACACTTCTTATATTAATTTTCGGATAAGCCGAAGTCCACAAGCGAAAACTCCTTTCTAATAACCATAATCTTTAGGTTATATAGACCCCCTAAAAACACTTAACACCACCCTAATTATACTCCATCCTTATTACTCCAAGCAAAATTCGTCCCCTTTTCACTCTGAAACACACGAACTACAACACCTATAACACTTCTCATCATTTACGTTGCCTAACATTCACAATTACAAATGAAAAAAAGAAAAGAAAGGAAAACTCGAAAAAAAAAAAAATATGAGAAAACGCGACCCAAGGTACCCACCTCTCGCCGTCCGGTGGTGTTTTCTGGGACCATCTCAGCTGGTCATGATGACTCCAGACTCGAAGCGAGGCCTAGCTATAGTGTGGTTGTGGCATGCTAGGGTGGCGTTTTGGTAGAAAATGCGAGGCTCGGCGCACGGTACCCCACCTCTAAGAGCACACGGTAAAATGACACCGAGCAGCGCCAATTCGACGTGTTGGCACGCCATGCCACCCACGGTGCACTGCGCCATCGCTTGAGCCAAAGCCCATGGCGTATGCCAGTGGTTGAATTTCCTTTTTTTTTTTCTTGTTTTCTTTTTTGACCGTTTGGATGTGTTTGAAAACAAAATTCTGAGTGCCAAAAGGGTGTTTTAATTTGAGAGCTATAAAGGAGGGTGTTTTTGGTTGTGTGAGTGAAAAATGATGTGAAAAATAAATAATGACATGAAATGACATGATGTGACAACAAAAAAAGATCACGGCTTGAGGCCTTAAGCCATGACATTTTGTGCTTGTGGTCTTGTTAAAGATAAGTGACAAATTAACTTCTTGTTTTCTCTAATATATTTTCAATATCGAAGTTACTCTTTTGATGCATGAGTACATGCATGTCTATATAGTATATATATTCACTAGCAATCCTTAGAGACTATATAGAAAAAGTGGTGATCTCAATTAGTCTACATATTCTCATAACAGCTGCCTGTTTTTTAGTGTAACTAAGATCATTGACAATAGTTAACCAAATCACACGCTAGCTACATCTTGTTTTGACTAAATAACTACTCACCCCATTTTAATAGTTTTGATGGTTAATTTAACAAATTATTTTTACCGTGTCATGCATCCACACCTTTAATTATTTTTAGCAACTTACTTGACTCGTGAGAAAACAAGCATAAAAAGCAATTCAAGTCTTTTGTTAATAGTAGCAACTAGTGTTCTCAAATTCAAAAGACAATATGTTGAGGTTCATGAGTTCAATTACCGCGACAAGATGGCTGTTTTTTTNGAGAAGAGTGATTGCATGTATATTTGAGTCCAGTTTGATAAGATGATTACACAGTATTTCTAGCTTCTTATTTATGTTTGGACATAGGCTTTTTTCTTTAAAACATGAAGGAAAGATGTCTTCTGTAGGGTTGTAACTGAAGGAGTAGTTTGATATCTTGAATTGTTCCGTGAATACATTGAGAATAGATATCCCATATAAAGGGATGTACACAAGCTATTTATGGATGAATCCCATACATTACGGGATTGACTAAACATAATTGATACCTATCACTAATATAGCTCATTATAATAAATGATGTAGATTTGGACTTATCAAATTATACAGCTAACACTCCCCCGCAGTCGAAGGGGGAGGCAACCGAACACTGAGACTGGATCGAAATTCCTCAAACAGAGCTGATGGCAGTCCTTTTGTGAAGATGTCTGCATACTGATATCGCGAAGGAACATGAAGAACACGAACCTGACCAGTGGCAACCAAGTCGCGAACAAAGTGTATATCAATTTCAATGTGCTTCGTACGCTGATGTTGAACCGGATTGCAAGACAAGTAGACTGCACTAACATTATCACAGTAGACAAGCGTAGCGGAAGATAAAGGTGTGTGAAGCTCACGAAGTAAATTCCGTAACCAACAAGTCTCGGCAACAGCATTGGCAACCCCACGGTACTCTGCTTCTGCACTAGAACGAGAGATAGTCGGTTGACGCTTAGATGACCAGGATAGAAGGTTGTTGCCAAGAAAAACACAATAGCCTGAAGTTGATCTCCTAGTAGTAGGGCAACCAGCCCAATCCGCATCAGAATAGGCAACCAATGACGAAGTAGAAGAAGCAAACAACTGTAACCCATAGTCTAAGGTACCCCGAACATACCGCAAAATCCGTTTGAGAGCCGAGAAATGAGGCTCTCGAGGGTCATGCATGTGAAGGCAAACCTGCTGAACTGCATAAGATATATCTGGGCGAGTAAAGGTGAGATACTAAAGAGAACCTGCAAGACTCCGATATAAAGTAGGATCAGATACCGGATCACCATCATCCCCCAGTTTAGACTCAGTGTCAACAGGAGTCCGACTGAGATTACAGTTAACCATGTGTGCTCTCTCCAAAACATCAATAGCATATTTCTTCTGAGATAAAAACAACCCTGAAGAATCACGTGTAACAGAGATACCCAAAAAATAATTAAGTGGACCAAGATCTGTCATAGCAAACTCCTGATGTAAGGATCCAATAATCCGCTGCAACAAACTCTCAGAAGAAGTCGTGAGAACAATATCATCAACATATAATAACAGGTAAGCAGTATCCGTCCCCTGTCTATATATAAATAATGAAGAGTCACAGCGACTATTTGAAAATCCAACCCGAGTAATATAGGATGCAAATCGCTGAAACCATGCTCTGGGGGCCTGCTTGAGCCCATACAGAGACCGTTGCAATAAACACACATAATCCGGATGCACTGGATCCCTAAACCCCGGAGGCTGGTGCATATAAACTGTCTCAGATAAGTCACCATGTAAGAAAGCATTCTTGACATCAAGCTGATGAATCGGCCAATGTCGAGCAGTAGCTAAACTCAGAACAGTCCGAATAGTGCCCGGTTTAACCACCGGACTAAATGTTTCATCTACATCAACCCCCNGAAGTAGAAGAAGCAAACAACTGTAACCCATAGTCTAAGGTACCCCGAACATACCGCAAAATCCGTTTGAGAGCCGAGAAATGAGGCTCTCGAGGGTCATGCATGTGAAGGCAAACCTGCTGAACTGCATAAGATATATCTGGGCGAGTAAAGGTGAGATACTGAAGAGAACCTGCAAGACCCCGATATAAAGTAGGATCAGATACCGGATCACCATCATCCCCCAGTTTAGACTCAGTGTCAACAGGAGTCCGACTGAGATTACAGTTAACCATGTGTGCTCTCTCCAAAACATCAATAGCATATTTCTTCTGAGATAAAAACAACCCTGAAGAATCACGTGTAACAAAGATACCCAAAAAATAATTAAGTGGACCAAGATCTGTCATAGCAAACTCCTGATGTAAGGATCCAATAATCCGCTGCAACAAACTCTCAGAAGAAGCCGTGAGAACAATATCATCAACATATAATAACAGGTAAGCAGTATCCGTCCCCTGTCTATATATAAATAATGAAGAGTCACAACGACTATTTGAAAATCCAACCCGAGTAATATAGGATGCAAATCGCTGAAACCATGCTCTGGGGGCCTGCTTGAGCCCATACAGAGACCGTTGCAATAAACACACATAATCCGGATGCACTGGATCCCTAAACCCCGGAGGCTGGTGCATATAAACTGTCTCAGATAAGTCACCATTTAAGAAAGCATTCTTGACATCAAGCTGATGAATCGGCCAATGTCGAGAAGTAGCTAAACTCAGAACAGTCCGAATAGTGCCCGGTTTAACCACCGGACTAAATGTTTCATCTACATCAACCCCCTCTACTTGATTACTACCATTCGCCACAAGACGAGCCTTGTAGCGACTAAGAGTGCCATCAGCCAAGTACTTATGGCGAAAAAGCCACATAGAGCGAATAATGTTGGTGTCCGTGGGCCTTGGTACTAAAGTCCAAGTTTTATTCTTAATAAGTGCAGTATGTTCGTCGCGCATAGCATTTTGCCAATTTGGATTGGTAAACGCTTCACGGTAGGTTTTTGGTAATGGTGATACTGAAGACACATGCATATTGAGACGCTCAGTAGGACGATTAGTCCCGATACGATATCGTGTGACCATGGGATGAATCGAGACAGGGTTTGGGTTGTGAGGAGGATCCGGAATAATTAGTGGTTGGTGTTGAGCTGTGGCTGGTGACGGAGTTGGTGTTGGGGTTGCAGGTGGCGTGGAGGGTGGTGATGGATTTGGTGTGTGTGGTGGAGCTTCAATATGTTGGGCTGTGTTAGGACTGGTGGGAATTGGTGTTGTTGGCTCGTTTGTGGGTTGAGGCATAGTGGGTTGCACAACGGGGGTGGATGTAATGAATGGAGGATTTACATCGGGTGAGTCATCCAAGAAAGTGTAGTTGGGTGCCGATGTTGGTTTAGAATTGCCATATGGAAAGACAGTTTCATCAAAGGTTACATGTCGAGAAATGATGATGTTATTGGTGTTTAATTCGAGGCAACGATACCCACGATGGTTTGAAGCTTGACCCAAATAAATGGAAGGTGTGGCGCGTGGTTCAAGTTTGTGATTAGGATATAAATGGGGGTAACATAAGCAGCCAAATGTGCGTATAAGGCTATAATCCGGGTTTTGGCCAAACAGTCGGGTATAAGGGATTTCGTTGGCAATAGCAGTTGAGGGCAAGATATTGAGTAAGTGAACAGCCATATTGAGAGCTTCAACCCAAAATGTTGGTGGAAGGTTGGCTTGAAAAAGCAAGGTCCGAATGAGATTATTGATGGTGCGAACCATCCGTTCAGACTTGCCATTTTGTTGTGATGTTTTGGGGCATGAAAAGCGAAACTGAATGCCATTGTCAGCAAACAGTGTGTGTAGGTTGCGGTTGTCAAATTCACCACCATGATCACACTGAAAGGACCGGATTTCACACTTAAATTGAGTGTGAACATAATTACGAAATATTACAAATTTAGACAAAACATCAGATTTGTTAATTAAAGGATAAACCCAAACAAAATGCGAATAATGATCTAAGAACAATACATAATATTTGAAACCCGAAAGACTCGGAATTGGTGAAGTCCATACATCCGAGTGAATGATGTCAAAACAAGCATTAACGACAGTATTTGAACTAGCAAATGGAAGTCTAACGTGTTTGCCAAGTTGGCAGGCATGGCAAAGCACGGGAGGCTTCTCTTTATTACATGAAATGAAATTATTGGAAACTAGACGACGTAATGCTTCGCTTCCTGGATGTCCAAGACGCTTATGCCACGTATGTTGACTGACTAGGAGAGCTTGAGGAATGGGAGAGGGAGATGTGACTGGCTAGAGGTCCCCCGTGCTATCACATCGGAGAAGCACCCGACGTGTCATGAAATCTTTAACAGAAAATCCAAAAGGATCAAATTCAACAGTGCAGTTATTTTCACGAACAAATTGACGAACAGATATTAGATTTTTGACAATATGCGGGGTAATAAGAACATTATTTAGGTGAAGAGGTCGAAAGTGTGTTGGCAAAATACTATGACCCGTATTGGTGACAGGAATAGAATGCCCATCACCAACCGAGATGGACGGATACATGCACGTATTAAAAACATGACTAAGACTATTAACTGAGGCATTAAGATGTGAGCTCGCACCTGTGTCCATGTTCCATGCTCCAGTAGTGGGGTCCTGAAGTGTACCGGCAATAAAGGCATAAGGTAATGTGGCCACCTGTCCCGGGAGAACCTGGTGTCCCGTTGACCCGAGTTGAGGGGCGGTCGGAGCTGTGGGGTACACGGGCTGAGCTGGTTGTATCATTGGATGGGGCGAGTATATAAACCCAGTTTTTACGCTAAGAGGTTGAGTCTGTTGGGCCGAGACAAAACCTGGTGGACCTGCGGTTGTGTAGAAGGGAACAGGCTGAATGGGTGGGCTAAGTAGGTGGCCTGGTGTATAAGCTTGTTGGGCCTGTGATTGAATTTGGTTTGTGTGATAAGCCACGGGACCAACAGTGGGTAGTGAAGTTGGGTTTAATGCACTAGTATTTCCAGGAGCACAATTCGTTTGACCATTAACACCCGTAGAATTTGAACCTGTAATGCCCAGACTTCTCAAGTGACCAATCAACTTCACCAAAAGATCAATCGTATTAGGATCTTCATTGCTAGCAACACCACTAGTAGCAACCATGGTAGCGTTTGGATGGAGATGGGCTGAGGCCTAAGGGTAAGGGTTACGTGAGGATGGCAGCAACCAAAACAAAAACCTATTCGTGACCTAGCACGAATAACAAAATTAAGACTTGTGACCTATGATGCACAAGTAACAATAACGGGTGTGCGGATTGCGACCTATGTCACGAATCACCACACACTAACAACAGATGATAAAGATTGTGTTGATGGCTGGAAAACAGAAAAGAAAAAGAAAAAGTTGGATTGGTAGTTTGTTTTTTTTTTTTTTTTTTTTTTTTGGGAGAGGATCGACTATAATAGGCTTCTGAAACCATGTCAATACAAGTAATGTAAAAAGGAGGATACAGGAAATATGTTTCGTATTATTCATCATACCCAATTACATGAGAGGGATATTTATATCCAACTATACACAGAGCTATTTAAAGGGAATTGTACTGAAATTACGTGCTAATTCTCCAACTAAAGTAATTACTATTGTGGTATAGACCAAATAAGGACCAAATCAATTAACATGCCCATCACAAAAATAATGTCAAGTACAAGGTAATGTAATAGGAGGATACAGGAAATAATGTTTCGTATTATCATCATACCAATACATGAGAGGGATATTTATATCCACAACTTAACTCACAAGAGCTATTTAAGGAGAATGTACTAATTACGTGCAATCTCCAACTTAAAGTATTACTATTGTGATAAGACCAAATAATGACAAATCAATTAACAATGTCCAATCACAAAATGTACCAGCTAACCATGTCAATACAGAGGTACATGTAAAAGGAGGAATACAGGAATATATGTTTCGTATAATTCATCATACCAAATTACATGAGAGGGGATATTATATATCCAACTATACAAGAGACTATTTATGGAACTGTCTAATTAAAAAGTGCCTAACTCACTAATAAGTATTTACGTAATGTATNAAATCCATTAAATCTTCATAAAATATTGCTAGGGACTAGCAATAGTTTAGTGCGGGGGATTGATGAGTGTGCAAATACTCATCATTTTTATCACATTTAGACTGCCAAAACATCTGAAAACACACAAAAATACCCTAAAATATATAAAATATCACACACTACAAAGTCTAATGGCATCCTAAACACATGTCGCGAATCCTGATAAGTCTTCTAAGTCTCTAAAACGAATGGTCTTGTAAGAGCTTAACGAAAAACAAAGGCATAAATCAGAGTAAAGGTGGAAGCAAGAAAACCAACGTCTAATCATGTCTTGTAAGAGCTTAACGAAAAACAAAGGCATAAATCAGAGTAAAGGTGGAAGCAAGAAAACCAACGTCTAATCATATATCTACCCAATCCTCGCCGGTCATACTAAAGCTCTTAAGGGGAGAAACTTAAGGCAAAACCTTCCAAAGTTATTCCTAAAGCTTCTAAGGTGCAAACCTAAGGGTCCGGACATGGGTCCGGAGCGTTACAGTATGGTGACATATCAAAGCATACAACGCAAGCGGAAGACTTAAAATAAAAGGTTACAAGGGAAAAATGCGAAAGTACAAAGGAATACTAAAACTATAAAAGAAAGGAAAGTACAAACTAAACATAGTCTAAAACTAATCCAAGTCCGAAACTAGTCCAGATGTAATGGGCTTCTAGTCCGTGGGGTAGTCCACTAAAGCTCTATAGCACTCTTCACTCAAACCCAACATCCAACCTAAAACCTGCCGCAGGAAAAGGAAATGCGGCTGAGCTACGAAAGCTCAGTGAACAGATATATATATACAACGAATCAATGAAACATAAATAAACGTAAGAAAATGAATCAAAAGCTCCTGCTGAAAAGGGATGTCATCTGTCAAATGTATAAGCGATCAAACGAAACGATATCATAGTCAAAGGAAACGAAGCATCAAAGATATATCAACATAAACATAATCATAGGGAAAGGTACTGAACACGTATCAACAAAGAAGCGTCTAAACAAGGTACTTGAATAGACAAACGAACATAGGAAAGCCACGAGCCGACCTGCCAAGGTACTTGACAGATCTCATACATACATACATACATACGTAATCCATAATCACATGTCAAAGGATACGGAGAGGGGAGACCTCTCGGTACCACATGGAGTAGCTAGCTCCAAAACGTGAAGGAGTAGAGAAGCACCTACCCACATTCACCATACATACACATCATCATACATAAACATAAGTGCTAGGATGCATCCATACGCCCCCCATACATACATAAACCGGCATAATCATATCATAAGTGCGCATAATCATATCATATCAATTGGGGACGCCGTGGATCAATCACACCTCCACAGAAAGTGTCATGCCATCGGTGCCTCGATGACACGCCCATGGTACCTCCATGAGTAGTTAGAAAACTCGGGCATAAGAAGAGACGAAGCATACATACATACATACATAGAATCATAGCAGCATATCCAAATCATATCATAGCATAATCATAATCAGAGGAGTATCAAAAGGACGAGGATCATATATCAAAAGGATCATATCATATCAAGAATCATAATGAACGAATCAAGCATAAGGGAACATAGCAATGGCTTAGGGAATCTTATAATGAATCAAAGATCAAGATCAAAGTCATGAGAGAGAAAGCACCCTTACTGAAAAAGGGCAGAATATCTGTACCTTAACGAAAGCAAGAAAGAAACGAAAAGACGATCACACAATGATGAGAACTACTCCCGCTTCACTGGATCTACACGAATATAATAATGAAGTATTATTTTATGTCCAGTTGAATCAGGTTACTTATTTTAGTATGCTTTCCATTTTTAATAAACTTCCAAATATAGTAATCTTTCCATTTTAAGTAAGTTCTCCGTTTTAGTAACTTTCCCGAATTAGTACTTTAATACTTTAAGGTTATTATTGACGATTAAATAATATTTAAGGTTTAAAATGATCAATATAATAGTTTAGGTTTAAAATGTCAATATTATAAGCTTAGGGTCTAAAATGTAAATTATCAAAATTAAATATTAAAAGTGAAATAAAATTATTTTAAAGTTTATTTTAATTAAATTTATCAAGATAATAATTTTGGACCCCGTCATTATCATTTTATATAATTTTATTAGCGTACCCATGATATTACTATTTATGCCGCGACGACCCAAGATTATTATAAAATCATGAAAGACTTGTTTATAACCCGACACTGGTATACACACGACACCCTTTTGAATAAAAATATAAGCCGAAGCAAAACACCTACTTTGTTCCTAATATGTTGCCGTGACTAACATTTTCTTGTTGACAAAAATGAGCCGAGTAAACATGTTCTAACTCATAATTTCATATCAGATATATTACACATATACATGCATGCACTCTTCTTATTATATATATTTTACGATTTCGAAAACTATAGCAAGCATGTGTTTATCTCGAAAGAAAGCAAATCAAAACAGGAATGATCATGGGCCGAACCAAACATATACATATGTTGATTAGATAGCTTTCATGCTTGTTATTTCATGTGAAATTCTATGATTTCATGTATGGTTTAGTCCTAGTCAAAAACCAAGCAGGTAACCAAGTCAATTATAGACAATTTCACAAGTGACAATTCTGATTTCATGCATGTACAAAAACATGTTTCTATATCTCCTTTTCTGTTTTGATTCGATTCATACAAATGGTTATTCCAAGTTTTATGTTTAGCCAAAGATAAAATAAAACGTACGTGACCCAAGCAGGAATGAATACACAAGTTTATAGGTCGATTATATGTGACAAGAAATCGTTATTTTATGCGAACATGTTATTGTTTAATGTGTTCAAGTATACGATATAGAAACAAAACAGAAGCCGAACCAAGAGTAAGATTCAAACAAGAAAATATGTATTGTACAAGGTGTGATTTGGTTACCCTTGTAACGTGTTACGAGAGGAGAAGCAAGGAACAAGGATCGAACAGTAACACTTTCCAGCCGAAACCCCACCAAATCACCCTTCGAACAGCCCTTGCAACCCACGATCACCAGCCTATTCGAACCAGGATTTGACCACGTCCAAAACACCACCACTACACGATCAAACACCCCCTTTGCAAACTTGAATTTTGAGCGAGAATGAAACAGGAAAATAAGAGAGCAGCCGTGTATTTTGTTTAGAGTTGTAGGGTTTGTTTGAGTTGTGATATACGGTAATAAAAGGATAGGGAAAAACGTGTGAAGGGATTGGGGTGAATCAAGGAGCACCAAATAATATGGGATTGTGATTAGAGCCTTTCCAAAATTATTTTCAATCATTATTCTAGCTTTGTTCCATGTCTTGGTTCATTTGGTACTCAAAATAATATCATTCGGCCCATTTAAAGTTTAAACGTAACGTGTAATAATTTCCGTAGTCGTTCCTTTTTATTTTACGTATTTAATATGTTTCAAATTTTCAAACATAACGTATAGTTTTTATTTTACGGCTTTTTGGATTATTCGTAAAATGTTAAATCGGATTTTCGGGTCGTTATAATTCTTCCCCTCTAAAAAGAAAATTTCGTCCGCGAAATTGAAGTCACCAAAGTCAAACGAAGACGTAGAAAATCACAAAATATCGTCGCAAATATCCTCACACTTGGGGATTCTTCCAAAAATCTTAACAACGACATAGTTTCTCATGACTCGATCCAATTGAACATAATCATAACAAATCCAATCCAATCGGATGCGAAGCAAATGTGTAGCAGATGACAGATGACAGATGATAATTGGGATCCCAACAGGAGATACACTAACAAATATACCAATTAGGCAAACATAGAGATAGTACCAAACGATAAATCTTCGTCAACTCTTACCAAGTTTTGAACGAGCAAAGGAACTTGCTGAAGTCGAAAGAGCTCAAACCGAAACATCAAACGTATCAAGAGTCTCATAATAAAAAAAATCGTACCGACAATCACAATTATAACTCAGAGTATCCAAAATGTATCAGAAGGCGTAACAGAATAGGTAGGATCAATCGTACGGATAAGAATGAATGCGTCGCGAACAAAACTTCCTCAAATGTCAAGACGTCAAACACTTTCTGAAGGTGTGAACCAAAAATGCAATTCTCTGTCACGATCACTGCTGGTGTGCCATGTAGCTTGAAAAATCTCCTGCTTATGGAAATCTCCGCCAATCTTCCAAGCAAGCTGTCCTAGTCGATGATCCACTGCAACTCTACTTGTGTTGTCTCTCTTCCTGTGCGTGGAAATCTCTGATGCAGTTACCACCGTCTTCATGCCATCCCGTCCAGCTCCTGCTTCGAGACTCTATACATATTAGTACAACTAAGATGAATAGAGTTGATAGAATTGTATGCTTCACTTCAAACTGCTTCCTTCCATCGTAGAAATTTAACACCAAAAACGAAGATGATTCTCGTGTTTCTCTTTCGTCTCTGAACACACTAATATGTCATACTATGACAATTTGTCCAAGTATTCATGAAAGGTACGATTTATCAATTTCATAGGAATAGTCGGAAAGGTAACCAATACAATTGGCATTACACACACAAATATGAAAAGAAGTGCTGTGAGTATCCCGTTTCATAAAATAAGACACGATTCAGCCTCCAACAATAAATACCATCATCATTCTCCTCCACGAATAAAACAATAACACACAAAAATACACAGCGAACGTTCCAAACAAATCGAATAACTCTCGAGGCGAGTTTCATCAGAGAAGTATCTTCACAGCAGTGGGGAAATCAACGCACGAGATTCAGAACAAGGTGATCATAAACGATTATCAGGTTAAGAATCATGGTGTAGAATATGAACTTCACAAAACTTCAAAGGTGACAAACATAAAATGACAGTCGTCATCATCATAATACTCAGGCAACAAATCTAAACCAGAATAACATCGAATCGAACATCTCCAACGTAAAAAGATTGGCACAACAAAATCGTCTTCAAATATCTCCAGAACGCATCGGACAAATCGAATATACACGATGAAAAGTCACAAAATGATCATAAGGGTAGAATAGGTAAGGTCAAAAATCAACAATGGAGAAAGAATCAAAAGCAGGGAGAAGTCATAGAATGTGTCAAACACGTAGGGTTCACACATACGCGAATCTCTGAACGAACAAAAGGCATCAAAACGAATGTCAAACAAATCAAGAATCGAAGTTCAAAAGGATAACTCCAGAGAAAGAAACCTATAAGGCACACTGATGAGTGTGCAAATACTCATCATTTTTATCACATTTAGACTGCCAAAACATCTGAAAACACACAAAAATACCCTAAAATATATAAAATATCACAAAAACATGTTTTTATGTGTTTCAGATACAAAAGGATTGAAAACTGATGAAAAACAGTCAAGTTTGCACAATTGGCAGTTTCAGTCCCTAAACTTTCACAAAATGGCAAAACTAGTCCCTGGTATTTCAAAAACATGAAAAATATCATCAAAGGTCCTTTTTAATTCAAAAGTTGTCAAAAGAAATCCTTTAAAGTTAAAAATCACAAAATGACAACTTTGGTCCCTCAAGTTTGAAAAATGACAAAATAGGCCCCTGAAGTTTCACACTTTGGCAAAACTAGTCCTTGAGGGTTTTAAATGAATGAAAAGTCAATATTAGTCCATGGGAAGTCAAACTTATTCATTTCTAGTTCCTGGATAAAAGTTTCATCAATTNTGTTGTTTTTCTGATTATTTGAGGAATCTTGTTGCCAACTGTTTGTTCATAGAATCTAACACAACCAATAATCAAAAAGATGCAACCAATGCTGCACAAAGATGATCCCAATGGCTCAATCTGAATCTTATCAACTTTCCTTTATATACCAAACAAGAAAAAATCACTAAAATAATCTAAATTCCGCTGCACATCCATGAGTGAAACGATAAGTCCTCTCCCCACAGGCCTTTTACCCGACGAGGCATCACCAGAATGGTTAAACAGGGGGGACAACGCATGGCAGCTCACAGCAGCTGCTTTGGTTGGGCTGCAAAGCGTCCCAGGCCTAGTGATCCTATACGGCAGCATGGTGAAGAAAAAATGGGCTGTTAATTCGGCATTTATGGCGTTATATGCCTTTGCAGCGGTCTTAATTTGTTGGGTCTTGTGGGCACACCAACTCTCCTTTGGTGACAAACCGATGGGGATCATGGGCAGGCCAAATGTTTTGGCCGTAACTCAAAAGTATTTACTAGAACAAGTACACGAAAAGATGATTCCGCAAGCTGATTATGTGTTTTATCAGTTTGTATTTGCTGCCATAACTGTCATACTGCTTGGTGGTTCATTGCTAGGAAGGATGAACTTCTATGCTTGGATGATTTTTGTGCCTTTGTGGCTCACTTTCTCGTACACTGTTGGTGCATATATGATCTGGGACAAGGGATTTTTTTCGGAATATATTATTGACTTTTCTGGTGGTTATGTTATTCATTTGTCATCAGGGGTTGCTGGTTTTACCGCTGCTTATTGGGTTAGTTTCCATTCTTTTTAGTTTTAACTGATGGTTCAGTAACAAACATAAAAACAAATTAAACTACTGGGTGATTAACCTTTTACATGGCTGCCTTAGCTTTTCACTACAAACTAGTTGATTCAGGTTGTATTAGTTTGATAACAAGTCATATATATATAGAAGACTAGTTAAAAATGAAACATCTCAAATGGACGGTAAGCTTTTAATCAGGCTATAAGAAGTCGTGCATCGTGAATTAAGATGCTTAAAATTTCCTAAATCATTTTATTCAAACAATTATATAATGGTATTTTGACCCGTTATGAATGACCCGTTCGTTTTGCTACCTCTCATCTATACACAATAGGGATCGGATGTAGCAAATTAAAAGCTTCATCATAGTCTTGAATAGTCTCAAGAACTTTCAAGTTAGAAAAGTTTGAGACTGTCACAATAAAATGTTTCATTGTGTTTGATGTTGTAGGTGGGGCCTCGACATCAGAACGATAGGCAACATTTCCCACCGAACAACATAATACACATGCTGGCTGGTGCAGGTTTCCTATGGATGGGTTGGAGTGGATTTAATGGTGGATCACCACTTGCGGCAAATGAGATCACTTCCCTCGCGGTTCTAAACACCCATCTCTGCACTGCCACGAGCCTCTTGGTTTGGATGTTCTTTGACTTGATCTTCTATGAGAAAAGCTCAGTTATTGGTGCCGTTCAAGGAATGATGACCGGCCTTGTGTGCATCACTCCAGCTGCAGGTGAGATTTCTAGCTCGACACAAAATTTGTCAGATTTCTAGATATGGTGTGTTTACTGAAAACCATAATTAACATGTACGATGTAGGAATTGTTGATTCTTGGGCAGCAATGCTCATGGGAGTCTTGGCAGGATCGATACCATGGTACACAATGATGGTTCTACACAAAAAATCAGCCTTCTTCCAACGAGTTGACGATACTTTAGGAGTGTTCCACACCCATGCAGTCGCGGGTCTTTTGGGAGGTTTATCATCAGGCATATTCGCCAAACCAAACCTTGTTAAGATGTTCTATAATCTAGAAAGTTCCAAGCAAGGTCCAGGATTACTATACAGCATAATCAACCAAGACGACATTGTTCATTTTCATGAAGGATTCAAGCAAATGGGATGGCAAATCGCTGGTGCAATATTTATTGCTGCATGGAACATTGTGGTTACTAGTCTTATATGCTTGTTCGTGCGACAAATAGTTGCCTTGAAGATGCATGAAGATGATCTAGAAATAGGAGATGACGCGGTTCATGGTGAAGAAGCGTACGCGTTGTGGGGAGATGGTCAAAGGCATCGGCCATTGCGTTCACTTACACCTAAAATTCCTGCAATTTTTAGAAGGAGATGAGCTCGAATTCTGGTTTTGACTGTTTAAGAGGCTGTTTAGAGGCTACTTAGCGACCACAACCAGTCTTGGGTTATCGACGTATATAACATGATCAATTATTCGTAAACTTTATAACAAAAATTTTAGCTTGATACATTTTTGTATCAACTATATGTAATATGCAACGTTTTCTTGTGTAATATTATACATATATTATTATTATTATTTTTTTTTAAAAGAAATGCTAACAACAACCCTTGGTTTGTTAACAACCAAACCTTCAAAAAAATCTTTTGATATTAATACATAATCAACGACAGGAAAAAGAAGAGCGTACTGCATTTGTATTCAAGATATTTTAGCAAATTCTTAGTGACTATGAATAATTTTGTTTAAACATTGTGTAATATCTAAACATAGTTTCGGTAATTACAACCCTAAAAGCATAAGGAGCCATAACTCAAGTTATAAAATAATTCAGTGCCACACCAAATAACATAACACCAAAAAACACAGGAAATCATAACACCAAATAACACCACTTTTTACAAATTCTACCCTCAACAAATTCATTTATTAAACATTCAAACATTTTATTAATAAAACTAAACATTACAATACAAAATAAAAACATTACAATTAGAAAAAAACGACATAAAAGAAATTACGAAATGAAACATACGAAATAAAATACGATAAGTAGATAATTTAAACTAGTCGGTTGGCGGATCGGTTGGTAGATGTTGCAACTTATATTTCTCTTTGATTCTTTGCTTTTTCCATTTTGATGAAATACGCCTCATCCGGATCGATTTCACTCATTTTCATACCGAGAAATTTAAATTCTTTCAAACGCGTAGCCGTCTCGTCTTTCATTCTAGTCGCGTCGTACGCCATTTGGGCCGCTTCCCGTCTAAGTCGAAGCTCGGTAGTCATAGATTCCAAGTTGCTTGACGCACTTCTACTTGTGCTAGTCGATGTATCGGACTTTTGTTTTTTTGGCATTCCTTGGTTTCCCGGCAGGACGTGGACGTACATCATCACCAAAATAGCTCTTGGTTGCTTTGACCAGGGACGTCTCCGGTTAAGTCAATCGGTGCCGGCGCGTCCCATTTTGGACACTTCTACAAAACTTAACCACGCTTCCTCTTGAGTAAACGACATACCTTTATACTCGTCACGATACATTTGTCTAGCGTGCCTCATATCATCCACTTCATTTTCACCTCTTTTCTCAAACGTACGGTACGTTTGTAAACCGCTAGAAACTTTTAGCAATTTGCATTCAACGTATGCCACTTGCTTGTTAGCATATCTTTGTTACGAACTTGAAAATTTTGCTGGTTGAACTTGTTCATAACCTTATACCAAAAAGTGATGCCCTTTTGAGAAACTCCAACATTCCAATCCTCGGAAACGGCCACCCAACACACGGCAAGTAAAACCTCCTCTTCCGGTGTCCAACGTAACGTAGTCTCGCTCACGTCGGGATTTTTTTAATCAAACACCTCGTCGACTAGTTTTTTGCCTTTTTTTGCAGCACGTTTACCTCCACGTTTGGATTTTCGTGGAGACGTAGCTTCGGGTTCCACACTAGCCGCTTGTGAGGATTGGGTTTGTGGTGTTGGCGGTGTTTGTTGCTCCACGTTATTTTGTTGCCACATATACATCAATTGTTGTTGTTGTTCAAGTGTCAAGTTAGCAAATGGGTTAGGATTTGAAGAAGACCCGACGTTCGGGTTAGCGTTAGCATTTACGAGACCCATCAAATTTAAAAAACTTGAATCGTCTCGTCCCGACAAGATTTTGATTTTGTGAGAATATGAGTGTATGAGGGTTTTTTTTTTGTTTTTTTTGTTTTTTTTTTGTGAGAATATGTTGTATACACTTCTTGTTGTTGTTGTTGATTTATAAGGTTATTTTTTTTTGGAAAGAATATAGCCGTTAGATTTAAACGTAACTTATATTTTTTTTTTCTTTTCTCACAAAACTAGCCGTTACATCCAATTTACAAGGCGAGGGGTTTGTTTTGCAAAGTCCAAAATGTGCAGCTCCACGTTACAACGCAATTTTTTGCGTTAACTTGGGCTTCAACGCTGCTCTAACGCGAAGGGGTAGGAAATGGTGATAACTTGGTAACGTACGTTGAGCAAGTGTCACATAGGAATAACGCCTCCCAGCGTTATTACTCCCCATGCTCTAAGGACTATTGTTAGCAAAAACTTTTTATTATTATTATTAATATTATTATTATTATTATTATTATTATTATTATTATTATTATTATTATTTTATTGGTAGATCAACAATGGAGCTAGCTAGACTAGGTGGTGCTTTTGTGACACCTTCGCTAAGAAAAATTTCGAATTTGGAAATGTGAACCAAAACAAATAATTCAATATCGAGGCTAAGTAGAATAAATGTACGCGTAATAAAAAGTTTTATAAGCTTTAGCTCCTGATTGCTGTGCATCACGGCATGTCAAGTTTAATCTTATCGAAATATATTGTCCGGTTTTAATTCCGGGCCTAATCACCAAATTAAACTATATGAACCCTTGATAACAACATCCTGAACATAGGAGTAAATGTTTAAAAACCTTATAAACAAGAAGCGAATAAATTGTATAACCAGTTTTGTTTCTAGCCAATTTAGTCCACTAAATTTGTTTGTTTATAATTTGGAGGTAGCAATTTTAGACTCATTTGTTATTGGGGCCGTTTGGTTTATTGTTAGGAATCACAGTGGGTATCGGATTTGATATGGATTGAAAGAAATTAAATTTGAATGATAGTATTAATGTTGTTTGTTTGTTTTGCATATATATTGAAATAGAAATTAGAATAGTGGATTATGATTATTTTTTATATTAAAATTTAAAATAAACAATTGAAAGCCCACTAGCAAACAATGAAAAAACAATCACTGTGACTTGTACTTGCACGTTTTCCAATGTTGAATTTAAGCAAAAGTCACCCAGCTATATTACTTTTGTAGACACCCTTGTCTAAAGGTATTGTATACTGTGCTATATCCCAACCTCACACTCCAAACAATTAGTTTTTCTATAATTGCATTCCTTAATTACAAAAGGTTCAAAACAAACGGCACCTAAGTGTCAAGTTGAGTAATATTTATGGTGAGTTTTGTTGGGTCTCATTTTATATTTTAGACGGACTAAATTAGTATAACATGCTAGATGAATTGTTGACTTTCAGACCACTAATCTCTATCCTTGCTGTAATCAGTGGGCAGCCCAACTGATCACAACACAAATTGCTATTTCTTTTTTCTCCCTTATCAGAGGTTGACAACTTGACATTTTTTATTGCAACTTTTTCTTTACAATGTTTCCTATACAAATTAACCCTTGTCAATTGGTTTTATTTTTCTGTTCAAAAAAAAAAAAAAAAAAAAAAANTTTTTTTTTTAACGGCGGGTTAGTTGTTAGATGTTACTGTTGTTAGTTGTTGGCTCGAGTTAGTGTCGCATCCTCGTGCAGAGATACCAACCGCGAGCCTTAGGGGATAACCCCACTCCTATTCCCGATTCACCTGATATCATTAAAGCTTGTGGTTCCCAAGTGAGGACTTCCCGGTCGGTCACCCAAACCGGTACTATCACTTGGGCTCGCTTAACTACTTAAGCCTTTAACTACTTAAGCACTCAGCCCACTTTACCTCTGTGTCTAAAAATTATTATCACTAGACAAAAATCATACATTCTAACAAAATGGAATATTACATTTTTAAAACAATCAAATAGCATACTTACTAAAATTATTTTTATTAATTAAAATGAGAAATGAACAATTATTTTAGAATATCTTAAAAGAAATGTGGATCATAATTTTAAGACAAAAAGAGTAAATTTTAATCACTATCAAGGTTATAAATATTGAGAGGTGCGGCGTAACGGCATGACCAAGCCTCACGGTTTAGCGGCCAAGACAAAGTTTTTGCGTTTTTAATGCGTACATAAGACAACACAAAATATGAAGATATTTATATATTTATATCATATTTCATGTATATCGAGTTTACAAAAAGAGTTATATATAGTTAATAAGGTTAAGAAACTATCTGATATGTAGTATTCTACATTAAAAAAAAAAAAAAAAAAAAAAAAAAAAAAAAAAAAAAAAAAAAAAAAAAAAAAAAAAAAAAAAAAAAAAAAACTTATCGGAGTTGAATAAAAAAGAACACTCGCAACGCCTCACGCCTTAGCGCTTTTTCCCGCCTCATCTCACGCCACGCCTAGAGTCGACACCTTGGTCTATTTCGTAACGTGGAAGTCATGTCTCACACCTTAAAGGCGCCATGACACGCCTTTTAAAACCATGATCATTATTCATATCATATCATTTTTATGAGTTGAGTTTTTAAAAGCATACATAAAACACAAAAGAATCACATAAAGAATTCCGTCTGCTATTGTAGAAAAATGCTTTAAATTCGTAAAGAAAAGTTCAATGTCTACAGTAAAACCTCTATAAATTAATACTCGATAAATTAATAACCTCGATAAAATTAATAATTTGTCCAGTCCCAACTTGGGACCAGTACAAATTTGGACCTCAATCGATAAAATAATAAGATAATAATTTTTTTGAAACCCCAGTGTATATATATTAGCAAAGTTGTTATCTCGGTCCAAAATCTTGTATCGTTCAAGGTCCGATACACGAGATATCGTTTATCGCGGTGAGATATCGGTTTTTATATTTCTAGGATATTAAATATATATACATACATATACTATATATATATATATATATATATATATATATATAATAAACTAAAGTATGAGGACTGAAGCTGGACAAACTAAAGATTGGTTTACTTCTTATTGCTCTCTTAAGATAGATATGCAAGGATAACTAAAGTATGAGGACTGAACGTGTATTTTCTGAGACTATATAACACATTCTAGGGTTATTAAAAAACACATACGCAGCTTTCATTGTATTTTTCCAGATCCACCAAATAGAACAGCGACAAGACAGACCAACAAGAACACAACACCAACAAGAACATCACCAACAAGAACATCACACCAACAAGAACATCACCAACAAGAACACAACACCAACAAGAACATCGAAGCGGAAGAATCATGGTCGGATTTTAGTGAACTCAAGATCCGACCCAGAAAAGTCAAAGTCAAAGTCAAAATATACAGAAAAGTACAATATCGCCGATTTCAAAATCTCGCGATACCAAAATATCGTCCAAATATCGCCAAAATATCGCGATATTATTGGATCCGATATATTGGAGCGATATTTTGATCCGATATATTTTTGAGGTCCGATACACGAGATATCGACAAGATATCGCCGATATATCGCCGAGATTAACTACCCAGTATATTAGTCCCAACGAAACTATAAATTAATAATTACTAAAAATTCCATGTATATGTATATATTTGTGTGTGTGAGAGATACACTTAAAAATCCTAAAATTGTTTAGTAAAAAAGTGAATTTATTGTCACTTGTTATTTTTTGTTGAACTTCAAATCTATATTGAGTTTATCTCAAAATTTCTTTATTACACTAAAGTGTTGGTGTGTTGTCTTCTCGTATTGCAACAAAAAGTGTTAATTTTATTTTCATAAAGTGTGGATATGAATTCATACAGTTTTAGTTGGAATTTGTTTTTCAAATTTATTTTTTCATCTCTAACGAGTATACATTGTAACTATTATATTACAATTGACAATTTAAAGGCCATATGCAAAACCTATTTAAATTAATAAATTATTAATTTATCAATCTAATAATATCTCGCTAAATTAATAAAATATCCTGGTCCCAACACTATTAATTTATAGAGGTTTTACTGTATCTCAAATTATCTAAACAAATTCTGACCATTCATATTTTATCAAAACAAAAAAAGTTGCTTTCATTCTTTTTTAAATATTAAATATTTCATAAACCGTTAATCGGTACGCGAAAGAATCATAACATCACGACAATAATTCAATCATCTTTCTATCGATGGGCATTTCGACAAATTTATTTTTGACTTATTTTGTGAGTGTTAAAATTTACATATGAAAAATCACATATGATTTGTTATTTTAAAATCACATGTGATTTTCTGAAAGCACATATAATCACACGTGATTCCTAACGTGCAAATCACACACGTGATTTTTTTAACCGCAAATTTTAACATTAAAACGAAACTCGAAAAACAAATCAAAAGTATATCAAAATAAAATTTTCAAAAGGATGGCCTTCTTTGAGTTTTGATTAAAGAAAAAGAAAATGAATGACAAAGATTTATTCATTTAGTTTTTAAAAATATGCGGTGTATATTGTATTCAATTCTAAAATCCTAAGGTGAAAAATTTTCCTTAGTTTTCATTTTTCAGTTTTCTTGAGAATGAGAGAGCTATTATTTCTCTAGAGAACACTTGAAAATATGTCTAGATGGGGTTTCTAAAATGGAAAACTTATGGAGAAATAATAAAGGGAATTTTCTAACACTTAATTATAAACTTAGAAAAAAGGTTTTTCATCTTTCCAATAAAACTTTTGAAAAAAACCCAATTTGAACGCTTTTTCTATTTTCTTAGCTTTTCTAGAAAAGTCTTTCTAAAAAACAGAGGAATTTTTCATTACTAAACGCGCCCTAAGTATTCCTAAAAAACAACAATATTAGCAAGATTCCAATAGTTTATAAATCCAACTACCTTAACCTATAGGCTTTCTTCTACTTGGTCATAATAGAATGTTTTTTGTGAAAATTTATAAATAAGGAAATGAGAATAAACGTTGTGTTTTAAGGTGATGGAAGTGACAAAAGTTTTATGTTCGTAGTTATGACTAAAAAGTATTCGCACAATGCGGCGGCGGGTATTCGGTGACTATTTTTGTGGCATACAAATGTTTTTCGTTTTAAGACTTCATTATTTAGTATGTCTCAAATAATTTATAACGTATTAGATATATATGTTTTTCAAAGTAAAACGTCTAAATTATTAATAGATGAAATGGAAGTGTTAAGCTGAATTTAGTAGAGATCAACGGCTAAGAATAATTTATTATTGTGAGAGAGGCCAATAGTATTATTATTGTATTGCAAGATGGGCAAAGACCCATATTTATTATTTTTATGTATGAAATGTTATCTATTTTTTTTTAGTTGAAAATTTCATATATACTCAAACATGCGTTAAAAACATTATACATTATACATTTAACTAGCTTCATAACCCGCCCGATGGGCGGGTTCGCTTCATAATATTGTTTGACAAAATTATATGCACGTAAAATAAATAATGAATAACAGATAAAATGTTAAACAATATAATTGGAAACAAAATATAGTGCACATGCATTATGTAAAAAGAACAATCATAAGTATGACAACAAATCAATTACATGATGGTTATTTATATGCGAAATAAACCTTCTGTGTAAATGACGTTTGTTGTGTAGTCTGTATTCATTGTCTTTGTCACAATGTAACAGCTACTTCTCTCTTTTTACGTCTTAAGGTGAACGCTAAACTTATGGAAATCTTTCAAGACTATTCATTCACCCAAAAGGTTTAATATGAACCCGTTTGCTAGTGAGTGAACTCGAAGATATGTATAATATCCAAAACACTGACATAAAGTTACAACTTGAAACTAAACACATACATTGGTTAATTATAGATTAATATACGCATATATTTTCTTTATTACCACAAGATTAAGTAGACTGAATGTATATTACATTATTTAGGATCACAAAACTTGGGTGGGGGGAGCGCCTATGATATTTTATTATTTTTATATTGTATTCGATTAGATCATGTCAAACAGTAACAAAGGATACCCTATTAGTAAATCCATGGAATATATAGCATACTTGCAATTCAGTACACCTTTAGAGTTGGAATATCCAAGGTTGCTCAAGATTAAGATTGATTCATTATCCAACCTGTCACGGATGCGATCAATATCAAGTTTCTTCACTTCACCTATTGCTCCATAATCAATGCCTTCAACAACTTCTCTTTTCTGGCAGACATAATATATATTAGTCAAAAAAATAATGCTTTATATTACTATAAGAAATTGAGAAAGAGAAAGCTAACCTTGGCTGCAAGAAAATTGCCACTCGCAAAACTGACATGGTCATGCACTCGTTTTTGTGTTACATGTCGGTGAACAATGCATATTGATGGCCCTGGAGACAGCTTTGCCTTGATAAAGCGCATGTGGATCCACGTCTTACGGTAATATAAAGTTGAAAATAAGCAGGCAAAGTTGGGTCGTTTTATAGAAAAATACATTTGGTCATTAACATTCTTGTCTTCGGTCTTGTATGTCGACTTCCAACTACTGCCTTCATCGCCTGCTACTATCATATACGTTAATCCATGTTCATGCAGCTGTCCAACGAATTCTGCGTGCCTTTCTGTCATGTTTTCATATGTGATATGGTTCAAAATACTGGTGTTTCTTCGCCTTTTCCCGGTTATTCTTCGTAAAAGAAGAATTATTTGGAGGGAAAATCTGGAACCTGTAATAGTTCAATTATTATAAATTAAGTGTTATATTCGTCCGTTAAGTTTATAAAAATGAATAAAGAATAAAGTAAATATTCTACTCTATGACATACCCAAATTTAAGTTTGTAATTCTCGGGGTACCTCTCTAGTCAACGGAAAATTTCAACAATTACTTGAGCATCCTGGTTATAAACTGTCAACGGAAAATAAGACCATATAGGACAGAAAAATGGTTGTACTTATTATCATGTTATGCTATAAATTTGGGAGTTATACAAAAAGAATATAGTCGGTTACCACTTTATAACACCACAGGCACATCTAAGCACTATCTTGTAAGACTCAATTTCATATGCATCTATTCTGAAGCTTTCACATAATCCTATTTTAAACGCACATATAAACACCCCCTTAGGACAGAATTCAAAATCTATTAGAGTCAAACATGATTGTATGCATATGACAAATGACGCATTATGGAAAATGATGGTCCAAGATCTATTAGAGTGAAACTTGACATTAACGTGGACCTGAGCGCTGTAAGTGCTGGTGCTGTTGAAGATTAAGTTTGTTACACAACAACTTCTAGGCAGGTGAGCAACATTTTTGGAGTGCTTTCTTTAAGAATTAGAATGCGGTTACAATATACTATGAGTTATTCCTTTGAAAATATTACTTAACGATCTATGCATCAGGCTATTGTTCCATTCTGATATCAGAAGTAAATAATGGTTATAAATATTTTAAAATTTGAAGTATTTTTTGTGATTACCGTAATAATATTATTACAACAATCTAACTGTTTAATAAAAAAAGAAAGAAAGTCGTATATTTTAAATGCAAACTTTTGATACCTTTCAAGCGGCTCAATTCAATTCACATGGTTTCCTACTGTTTATAGAATTTTACTGGACCAGATGTGTAGTTTAAACACAACCAAATCGACCCATTCATTAATCAATAGGTTCAAAATGACACATCTGATACATATACCTTTCAGTAAAAAAGTGCCTACTTTAATTTGTAGTTGGAAATCATTAATCTCCTGGTGTCGTCTCAAGCTGCTAGGAAAAAAATCATATCAAAGTAAGCATTAGTGTGAAGTTCCATATATCTTCTTGAATATTCTCTGCTAAACCCACAGTTACTAATTGACCCAATCACTGATTATTAGTTCCTTACCAATTATAAGTCAAATCAAACATACGGTAATCTCCAGTGTCTCATCATCCGTGTTTTCTTGCTCACTGATTGGCTCTGAACAGTCAACTAAAACTGACCAAGGATTTGGTCAACTAAAGTCAAACAATTGAGCCAATACTAAACCAAGGAGTATAGAATATCCCCGGGTCGTTTAATCCCAACGAGGTGTGTAAAGGTATAGAAACGGATTTGTGATCGGGTGATTTTGAATGAGAAAGGGGTTTGAGTGATTAGGCTAAGGAAATATGATAGAAAACAACTAAACAAAGCTATATTAACAAACACGTAAAGTTAAAATAACTAGAAACGTTTAAAACTGAAAACGCGTACGTTTAAATAAAAAACTACGTAAAGAAACTAAATAAAAAGTGAGATTTGAGAAATAAAGAGGGCTATGGATATGAAAATTATATTTTTACAATCCTAATAATAAAAGAAAATTATTGGAAAAAAGAAAAATATATTATTATTATTTTTTAGACTATTTAATTAATTATTATTAATTAAAAACTAATTAAACTAGATTTAATTATTATAAATACTAAACTATTTTTAATAATTACAAAACTTTTTTCTAAAATTACTTTATATTATCAGTGAACTATGAAAAATACAAAAGTGGTAAAGATATTATTAATAAGCTGAAAAATCAGCTAATAAGCAAA
>LBNU01034763.1:0-12458 GCA_014162995.1 Artemisia annua
AAAGAGAAGAAAGATGATAATAAAATATATTAGTATAGCCAGCATAAGTTTATAGAAGATGGTCACTCGAAATGGTAAATTACGTTTCTTCCAAGTAATCACTAAATAATAGTATACAGTTGTTAAAGACACGGTATTAGTTTTTCTGGGGGTTATAATAATTATAAATACTATGATGTTTGATGTAGATATACGTGCGCGCGTCGTGGGTGTGTTTATCAACGACACGCTATCTTTCTCTTACTTTCTTCACACATATACAAAATATAAATAAACAACTTAAATGAACTAGTACAAATCTGTCCACATATCTAATCACATATTTAAGTAGTATAATGACACTAAACAAGAATTGTAATGGCTAGACTACACCAACAAGAAAAAGAGAATCAATCTCAAGAATTTAGTGTTATTGTTAGTTATTATTGGAATCAGTCCAAAGACAAGAAATATCTTGAAGCTACTGATTTTCATTATTGATTTCTACTTATGCAACCCTCTTCAACAGTTCAACATATTTATAGAAAAGAATATGATTTCTTGAAAGACGATAAACGTATAGTCGTGATTAAGTTGCTGGATAGTCCTCGTGGTTTCAGGGGTGATGATGAATAAAGGAAACATAGATCAATGGGTGCGAAAGTATTAATATATGATAATAAATGAAATTATTGTAAATATTAGATGTCATAACGCTCAACCCACCTGATCTTTTACTTCTTGTTCTTTCATCATGCAGATCATCCACATATAGCAAAGAGATTAAAGAGTACTGAGTGATGTTATGAAACCTTAGTGAAGTTGAAATGATAATAGAGAGGAATTTGAATGATTATAACGCCAATCAGCTCCAAGATTTATATCTGTACCTCATGCTAAATGCAAAACTGATACGCAAAATTTATATACCCAATTAAATATTATAAAGACGGATAAAATTCGTAATAGCGATTCCAATTAGTTGTATATTTTTCATAATAGAGAATGTTATCTTTGAAGACTAAAAACTTTAATCTGAATCAATCCTCGTTACAGATGCAAATGGGTCCTAAATTGCTATTCCATGTACCCTATGAAACATCTTATCTCTATGTGTTTACATATAATTTTACCTGGTAACTACACGATACTGAATAATATTGCAAAGATAGATATTGCATAAGGTATGAATAATTGGCTACCATTGAACTCTGTAGTGTCTCTATACAATGCGATTTTAAATCAGTTAATGCACAGTATAATAAATTTAGCCTTGTTTTTCCGTTTTATTTCTAAAAGTTCGATGTATGCTTATCCCTGCTTATGGTAGAATTATCGTAAGATATTAGACATATGGTTAGCGGACATCTAAGCCAACGAAGGTTATATGGGTGAAGTTTCCAATTACCATGAGATTTTATAGAATCTTTTTATTCGAAGTCCCGAGCCTCTGCTGCTCGGCAAACGCAAACCTCAATCTTTTGTACACGCGCTCGTCGTTCAAATCATCGTGCACAGGAAGTGAGATTCACTGCATGCTCCGTATAATTATGAATTTCTACTCCGTTGATAATATATACGTAGTATGCTATGTCGGGCCGTGCGAGGGCGCTGACGCTTGTTTTTGGTTCAGATGTTAGCGCGGAGTGCGGAACATAACCCTTCAACTTATACGCTCGTTTTGGAACTTGAGCCTCACTCGATCACGACTGATAGCTCTTTTATAATCACCAAAAAGCTTAATATAACATGTTGTCTGCTGGCTCAAAACAGACTAATCGTTATAATCAGCTTGCACAGTGCGTACTGAGATTCTCGGAGACCCCTGTGGCAAAAAACCTTATGTCGTAACTGAATATGACAGTCAACATGTAACTCATCATCAAACTGATTCACATACAGCAAGGTAGACTTTAACAATACTCACATCAACAATACTCTATACACAGTTATAGAAGCAATAACATACAAAATCATAATATTATTCGTAGTCAACTTTGAACCATAGGTTTTTGCTCAAGCTTATGAATAATTTTGACATCGCTCTAATAGTAACACTTAAAGAATACGAAGACGCTCTTTTATAACTTCTTGTATTGACCAGTACTGGGTTGCGAAAATTGCACAGTCTCATCATAGCCTCTGAAGATAATCAATTACTGGCTCTAGAGCATTTCATATGTTTCTTAGACCATAGCATAATCATATCAAAGGGTATAGTAAAATTCCATATAATGTCACATACTACAAAAATTACACTATATATTCGAAATGTATATGAAACAACGTATTACATCATATTAAAAATATGATGAATCATATAAATGAAAAGAATATGATATAAGAATTCGACATAAGATACAATACTTAACATATAAGAATAAGTATAACTATAATAAGAAGGCTATATGTCATTCAACATTACCGTCTATGACTATATAACATAAAAACTAATCCAAGATATATAGAATATAGTTAAGAATACAAATGTTTTTAAATTAATTGGGACAACAACAAGGTATATGTTATAATCAGATTAAATTTTTTGATTTGGTGATTGTTTTGAAATTACCAATTAGGTACTTCTAGTATCGTTTATTGATTATTTATTTCATTAACCAATATAAAATTAGAAAATGATCAATAATATTTTCTACAATATTAGCAAGCATGTAATTAGACACTTGAAATTTACATATAGTATATATCAAAATATATATCCTCAATCTAGGTCATATTATAAGAATGATATAATAAAAGAGAAAAACAACACATGCTAGTAAGATTTAAACATATATGTGTAATTATATACGATAAAATTATCTCATATTATGATATAGCATAGATACTATGCATATAATGCCTCAATAAATTTATCTTTGATAATCTTAATAGGATAAAATAGAATATACAGCATCATATCTAGAATCATCAACAACATAATATAACAAATAACACAACTTAACAAACACATTAGTACATAGTGTTTTTACAGAGTAGTAATCATACCCATTAAAAGTTAGACGGGTGGATACGTGTCGATCATTTGAGAATAATATGTAAACTAAGTTTCTATACACTGGAATGTTGAGCATTAACTGAGGAAATTCCATTCTCAACGCGACTAATTGAGCAAACCCGTAATCTGGTTAGGTTATTAGGAACGTTATAATAAGATGTGTGTTCATTTGCTGAAGGATGCATTATGACAAAGAAGTTCCAGTGAGCTTAGCTAGGTATATAAGTACATAAAGTGATAGAATGATGATAAATTAATACGAATTCCTTATCAAAATGTATTTTTAAAATGTATCGATAACAAAGTATACGTTTTGTTGTAGAGGAGTTCACCGCATTACGATATTGTGTGTACATTTTGTTACTAATGAAGTACGAGTAGCTTCGCCGTGTTATGCTATCATAAATTACTAAACCCGTTATCTTTAAATTAGAGGTTGACTAGATGGTCTATTATGACCTTAGAGAAGAAATGCTAGGAATACATTGTGTTTGCACAATTCATTATGGTTTGTGTTAATCGCTACTATTATCAGAAACCCTTCAATATACAAACGATAAAACCAGGAAATAGTAGGTAATAGTGAGTAACTAATTGTAATCAGACTTGATGAGACTCACATCTTATATTGGTACTAATTTATAACATAGAAGTCTTAGTTTCCTGATATGGAGAGAATTTCATAATATATCTAAAGGTGAAATAGAAACATACGTACATTGCTACGCCAAAAAAAAAAGAAATTTACACACTTTAGTTTCTCACAATTTTACAAAGTATGTAAGTTTGTTAGTTTATTAACATTAATAATAACTATGAAAAATGATTAAATTAATAGAAGTGAAGGTCTTTTTGTTTTTTTTTTTTTCTTTCTTTTCTTTTTTCTTATTTTTTTTTGGAAATATCTTGACCAAAACTCTACGTTGTACACAAATAAATGCTGAATGAATTCTAGAATTCCACATTTATAAAGTGTGGGAATCTGTCGCATTTTGGAGTCGACAATGTAGTCGCAGAGTGTGAAACAATCCTTTTATCTCTGACAAGACGAAAACAATTTACTGGACCTATCTCAAGCTGAACCTAGTGATTTACACACTTAATTCAATTTTTAATACACTAACTGAAGATTTAAAACCAACTTTTAAGAAGGTGGTTAGCAAGAATAAGATCGTATCGCACATTCCGTACCATGTTGGTTTGTATGTAAAGAAATGTAAACTTATTAATCTACCCATAACTCCATTCATTGATTTTCAATATTATACCTTTACATCCAATGATTTTCTTCATAGCTGACTTTACAAATTTAAAAGGTTTTAAACCAATAGACAATATTCATCATTGTTCAAAAATGAAACATTTACTACAACTTCGCAGCTTAATACTAATTGCCACTTTAATGTTTCCGTACGCTATAGACGTTGTACTCACCTGAATATGTGCGACAAAGCTCGTTTAAAAAGTTATTTCTCAATAATTTATATTAGTCCCCGGTTTGAACAACTAAATTACCTGCGTGATCCTTAAGGGGACAATCTTTTTGTTACGGTTTTCAACGTATTGAGTACAAGTGAATAATTGATTCAATTCCATACGGATATTCAATTTGTTAAGACTTACCGTTCTGCTTTCAGTGTACTGTGTTAGTGCTTGTTTACTTCTTTCAATTCTTAGTTGAAGTCAAGCGCAACATTTAACGATTTCAGTCATATTTACATTTTCTATTTGTATTTTAATTCCTTTATGTGGTTTTTAATACTTCTTATTTTAATTGTCGAACGATACGCATTGTAGTACATGACCCAGTCCAATATGGGTACAGCAACAACCACAAACGGTATAGAAATAAAGAGACCAAAAAGGCAGATGTGGATGTCAAGCACGGCCGGCCAGATCAAATGGTGATAAGATTTTTTAAATTTTTTATTTTATTTTATTTATTTTTCCCCGAACACAAGTGATTAATTGACTGGAAGGCCGGTAGCGCTATGGTCGATATCTCATGGTTGGCGTCCTCCTGAGCCTTTGTGTTAGTTGATAGTGCTTCATATACCGCATAAAAAGTCTAAACGAAGCCTGGGATTAGAGCTTTCCATTACCCAAAGCGTTACAGAATAATCGCCAACTGTTGCCAAGAGAAACATAGAACATTCCTGAGCGACTTATTTGTAGCTTAAAAGTTTTGGATTGCGGTTTAGAAACTTATGCTCTAGTATTTGTATATTTTTGGGATTCATGAACAACGTCCAAATACCCTTTAAGTCGCTCGCACATAAAAATGACCTAAGATAAGTGTGTGCAATTCAAATGTTAATCAAAACAATCCTAGATAAATGGTCTTAGAAGAGGAGGGAGTTTCAGCGCCAAGGAAGAAGCAGTTTCTACGTCCATTTGTCAAGGATGATGTAGGATGTGTCATATTGTGCAGACCCTCCTGATACCTACAACTTTTGATGCTTGGTATGGTGGACACGACAAGGGATAAGTGGAGGGGTCGTGTTCGAACATTATAGGAAGAGATCATAGAGACCTGCGGAGGCAGTGAATGAGTGTTCGTTAAGTGAAGTTCATGTCTTTGAATATTCAGCTTGCCCAAAAGGGCAATAAAAGAGATTGGGTAAGAGAGTTGGTGTGTAACCAATCAATAAGTGAATTGTTTGTGCAATCGCTTCAAGAAAAGTACAGAACTAGGAAAAACCGCCGTGGGTTTGTCTTTTCACCGTTAACGCAGGGCTGTGTGCGCGATGATTTTGTTTTTGACTTTGTTTGTGCACGTCATCTGTTGGCGTAATTAAGTGGAATGTCCTTCTGTATTGGCGGATCGCTAAGATGTGTCTTCAAGACTCTACAGTGGTCATGCTTTGTCTAATTGTACGGATGAATCGAGTACCTATATCGATAAGAATTTTCTTGTGCCATATTGGGATTCCGGCCCGTCGGTACGCTCCCAAGAGCTTACTAAAAAAATCGCAGATGTTTTGGAACTTATTTGAACTGTTGACTGGATAACCCTTAGTAACGAAGAAGTGGTTATCACTCGGGATTTAAATGAAGTTCGTTCGCAAGACGAACATCTATGGTCGACTTGTTCGCGTTAATGTTAAAAGTGATGTTGCGCTACAATTTCTTATCATCTCTTTGGGAGTGGTACGAAGTCATAAAGGGTGGTGAATACGGTCTTTTCAACTCACTTTAAAGTGTTAAACAATTTTAGTCTCGAAAAAGCGAACCACGAGTGGTTAGCACAAACAAATCACAAACGACAAATACTAAGAGAGAGAACAGAGAGATAGACAGCCAACCCCATTAGTATGTTGTTCAGGATTGGGGGGGGGCCGGGGGGGGGGGTTTGATGCTTATCATCCTTACCCAGTGGTTGTCATGACAATATTTCAAAGTACATTTTAGTGTTTTTATGAAGGCAACAGATGGACAATAGCTCGGGTTCCCAATTGTAGTACGCACGTATCGATCCATCTACCACGTAACGTCGAGCTCTTAGAACACCTTGTAAGAATTTAATAATCTAGACTATCATATTATTAAGTAAATCATGTAGTCACATATTGCGGAAGCGTAGGATACATATAACATATAAAAGATTAACATAAACATAAAAAAGAACGTACCTTTTGATTCTAGCAAGAACAAGAATCAAACTTTAATAATCTTGAACAATTGGATGAACCCTAATTAGGGTTTATAAGGATCAATGATTAACCCCTTACCGTTTTGTTAATCGATCCAAGATACAATCAATAATGTGATTGTGCCACGTTCTTATATACACGTACTATTAACGAATCAAATTTAATGCTAGTTAAAGTATACGCAAAACAATATTTGTTTTAAAAAACAAATCAATTGACAAAGAAAACAAATCACCAAAATTCTTTGTTTGTGATATTGTTGTTGTCACTTGTCGATCACATAAACCAAAAGAAAAGTGAACCATTAAATGCACATTATACATGTACATGCATGACATACGCATGCATGTATGTTCCTGTGATATACAAGTCGACAAAGGGAAAAGCAAAAAAACAATTGTTAAGGTTTTAGATTTAACGTGTACAAGCTATACAAAATAAATCATTAACTTTGCTTTTATAGGATACAAAACTTAGGGAACAAGTTAGGGCTTGGGTTCTAGATCTTTCTTGTTCTCTATTTTTTATCATGGTCCTTATCTTTCTACGTTAGTCAATTTACGATAATTACTAACGTTCTTTATTTGTTTTGTGTAATTAATAATTAAATATAACTTTTTATATTAAATTATTAAACTTTAATTCTCATACGTAAAGTGTGCAATCCCGCGGTCTCGAGTTCAATTCTAGTCATATACATATTAATATTTATCCACAAACTCTAACAGCTCCCACTTGGATATCTATTAATAGTATAATGACATTTGTTAGCGTCTAGCAACACGCCAATGACCCTAGATCAACTCGAGGTAGGTTTCCTGGAAAAACCATTAATGATTCATCATTATTATTATCCTTTTATTACTAATACCACGTTAATAAAGATATGGATCTCAGTCATTCTTTAATAAACAATTCTGTTTCTCGTTGTATATGATTGAACAAGATTACCAAAACATATGAACATATTCCAGATAGACTTTGGGCGTGCGCACGCAAACATCTTGTCAACCCAACGAGGGGCCCAACAGTATTAAACTTTAAAATAATTTGAAGGAACAAATTCTTTCTTGACTACAAGACTAACCCATGGACTTTGCAACACTTCTGAAAACAACCCTTATAACTACCAGTTACGGTTAGCGGTAGATTGCTTCACAGAAATCCACTACATCCATGACACTTATCTGGTATCTCAAGTCTGAGGATAATTAAATTCATGATTTACTTACTAACAAGATCCATAAAGTAAAATCATGTAGTTGGGATAAGTCCTATATTCAATTCATTGAATATCATGTGAAATTGGTATGTCAACGCATCAATATACTTTCAAGTATGTTCTAACCAATACTCAGATTTGTCTTAGTTTAATGATATTCCCATATCATTAATTGACAATGGACAATTTAGAATAACATAAGTTATTCACGGATTTAAACATGCAAATATAGGACACAATTTTTTATTAATGAAAACAAACGTACTAAGTACCTTAATTCATTATAAATAATAATTGCTTAATATCCTTTATCCAAATACTAAATAGACCAATGCATGATAATTCTAGTTAATGAATTTTGTCTCAAGTAATGACTTGTTGACAATTATGCCTCAAGTAACGACACTCATACTTGTTGACATGCAAGGCATTATTCAACTAACATTGATCTATCATAATTTTGAGAATACTTATTTCAAGAATTCAATTAGTGAAATTCTTGTATGTGTACATCCAACTATCTTGATATTGCCACATAATATTTCATAAATGATGTGATATCCTCAACCATCAATTTATGACAATCAAACTTTCAAACATTTTAAAGTTTAAAGTATTCTAATTCTTTAATGTATAATGCAATTATGTTCTTAGTTGAGCACAACTAGTTCACATGGCTATTAATAAGGATGAAATCCTTCCATGACTAGTTATTGAGTGTCATCTCAATTAAACCAGCATCATTGTATACAAACCACAATATGCCTTATAAAATTCCCGTAAACTTAATATCCATTGTGTAATTTCGATGCCTACCAATCTTTCAAGATTTATTGTCGGCTATAACAATTACGCATTGTTCATACTTAGAATTTAGGAGCAATTTCAGGCTGAGGATCATTATTCTAAGTTCAAATATATTCTATTAGAATATCTATTACACAAGTTATTTAATAACTTTTAATTGGATATCAAATATTGTCGAATCATTTAGCATTTAAGCATGATACAACAATAAAATGATACACATGAAAAATCCTTTAGTCATACTTAGATTTTATTCATGTTCTATCTTTACCAATATATATATATACATTTAATCTTTGACATATCATATTCTATTAGATTTATTTACTGCACATGTTTATTAAGTAATAAACTTTAGTTCCAAGGTTGTATGTTTTATTTTCTAAATCTTTAAAGTAAAGTTTCATTCCAAACTAAAACTTAACATTTTACTTAGAGGGAATGTTACTTCTTATATGTTATACAACATATATGATTTAGTAAATCAAACATAATACTCCCACTAGCTTTCAGGAATACTTTGAAATTATCTTATTTCAATTATAAATCAAAACATGGATTTAATAATTAAACATAAGAATAATCTCCTAGATGCATGCATTTATCCATTCATGGATTATTACACTTTGTATACTTCCAAAGATTTATTTGAATACATAAACTCCTTTTGATTACTTATCGTCCTCGCTCAAGTAATCATTCAAGAAAGAGTTTTGATATTCATTGTCAAATTTCATATTCACATAAATGTGACAAGTACCATCTTTGTATCTTTAATGTGCTTAGGAAAGAGTATTCAATCATAGTTAATTGCTTAAGTATGATTAATAATCTTATCATAAGACAAGCATTAAAATATGTATCCAACTTTGTCCATATGATTTCTACACAAAGATTTAAACCACTAGGGTTACATTATCTTTGAATCATTCTCTAACTATTAAGAATTAAGATAGACCAAATTTGTAAAATTTGAATATCTTTATGAACAACATCTATAATATTCATAATATGAGTAATTTACCCAATTCATTATTTGGTAATACTTCATCATATAATCTTCAGCATATGAACCAAATATCTGAGATATCCAAGTGGATCTATGAATGATAATTCCATCATCTTGAGGTTTATCATTTACATGTTAAGCCTCATCATGATTTTTACTAGTATGATTTTAGAAGATTGTGTATCTTGTAATTTTATCTTTTCAAGATAAAAACTCCCACTTGCCTTTAGTAATCTATAGACTATCTATANTTAGAAATTATCTTATTTCAATTATAAATCAAAACATGGATTTAATAATTAAACATAAGAATAATCTCCTAGATGCATGCATTTATCCATTCATGGATTATTACACTTTGTATACTTCCAAAGATTTATTTAAATACATAAACTCCTTTTGATTACTTATCGTCCTCGCTCAAGTAATCATTCAAGAAAGTGTTTTGATATTCATTGTCAAATTTCATATTCATATAAATGTAACAATTACCATCTTTGTATCTTTAATGTGCTTAGGAAAGAGTATTCAATCATAGTTAATTGCTTAAGTATGATTAATAATCTTATCATAAGACATGCATTAAAATATGTATACAACTTTGTCCATATGATTTCTACACAAAGATTTAAACCACTAGGGTTACATTATCTTTATATCATTCTCTAACTATTAAGAATTAAGATAGACCAAATTTGTAAAATTTGAATATCTTTATGAACAACATCTATAATATTCATAATATGAGTAATTTACCCAATTCATTGTTTGGTAATACTTCATCATATAATCCTCAGCATATGAACCAAATATCTGAGATATCCAAGCGGATCTATGAATGATAATTCCATCATCTTGAGGTTTATCATTTACATGTTAAGCCTCATCATGATTTTTACTAGTATGATTTTAGAAGATTATGTATTTTGTAATTTTATCTTTTCAAGATAAAAACTCCCACTTGCCTTTAGTAATCTATAGACTATCTATAAATACTTAGCAACTAGAGCAACAATCTAATTTTCTCTTTTGGGATATTACAAATACACATTGACAGTTCCTGACATTCTTTTATTAATGACCTACACATAAGTAGCTTAACAAATTCAGAACTTCAATTTTTAAGACTTAATGTGATTCATCACATTCTATAACGTCTTATTAATCTTCTAGGAGTCTAATTGAGTATATGGAATCCATACTCAATTTTCTAAACTTGATAACTTTTGGAAGAAAAGAAGTTATAGTTATCTTTAATCAAACAATACCAATAGAGTTCGATTTTCCTAACTGAACACACCACAAACTTGTGGTATTTCATTTAGAACTAATATTGTAAGACAATCTAACAATACATAAGATAACCATATATCTTTTAGCTTGTCTATTTACCAACTAAATTAGCTTAATGGTATTATAGTATTTTCAAGCCAATCGCATGCTTTATAACACAAGTACTTTTGATCAAGTCACTTTATGTTCATGACTTATCAAAACATAAACTTGTTACAATCCCACTATACGTTATTAATCATTGATCAACTCAATGACTTCTTGTATATGTCTTAATTAAAAATCATAACAAGTTAACGTCTTACTTTATTATAAGTCTTGTAATACTTAGAAGACTTTATGTTTATAAGAAGCTATAAACATGTATAACTAAAGTATTCTAGAACACCACCATTTGGTTTCAATAGTAATTCAAGTTAATTTATTTGCTTCATTTATTTATGTCATTCTAACAATACATAAATATTATAGTTGAAGTTGCCTAGTTATCATATTGACACAAGTTCTAATAGGTGTCTAATTTAGAAACAGTAAATTATCCATGTACGGTCTCACACATACATGGAAATTCACCTTGTTGTTGTAATCTAGCCAAGGTCTCACCTAAGCTAAATTTCAACACGAAGTGTTTCTTAGATAAGATGTGTATTAGAATGTGAGTCTCTTACTTTGCAGTTAAGAGAATCCTTTAAATCATATTCTTATGTGTTGTATCTTGCACACAATAAAGATTTCTCCCACTTGTGCATGGAACAACACCATGTACCATATAAACAACACGCCTGTGTTTGTTAATATGAACAATATGATTTGTGTCATTAGCATAACTAGTAGATTTAGAGTCACTCAATCAATCAAGGAAACGCACATGACTATCCTTGAAAATATTAGTGTCTATATTTGGAAAGTAATTATCTTGAGACACTCAAAAGATAATCTGAGTTGCAATCAAGACAATAAGTCTTGTAACTCCCACTGAATTAGGGAACATTACAATAATCCCTTATTCAGTAATAAGAACACAATACTCCCACTGGATTTGACAACATTATAAGTGTTTCATTAACCAGTGAAAGTAAATAGTGTGCTTGTTACTTTCCTACATCTTTGAGAAATCCCATTTGTAACAATTATTTAGGTTCTAAAAGAATGTATTCTACTATATAAATGTGATTCATCACATTCTAAACTATTAACTTGAAAAAACTGAGCATGCAATTTCTTCCTGTATAGATCTACCATTCCAACAATTGTATGTAGTATCTTTAAATGGTCAAATCAAAATAACTAGATAAAATAATCTAATTTGTCTTTTACCATTTTGCAGTAATCAGTCTAGCTTCTAATTTAATAACTAATAAAATGCAAATAATCATAACTATTAAAGTTTGCTATGAGTTATGTATTTAGAATTTAGACAATTCTAATCATCCTATTGTACCTTTCTCATTCATGAAAAGGAATAGGATTAAGTCT
>LBNU01034765.1:15698-30102 GCA_014162995.1 Artemisia annua
ATTCGTGTTTTGTAAATATTTTCAAAAATATAAAAAACCAAAAATATTTTCTTTTCCAAATTTGTTTTTCTTTTAAAATTTGGTTTTCTTTCTTCATTTGTTTCCACATTTTTATTCTACTTTTTCATTTCGTTTACAAAAACCCAAAAATATTTTCGTTTTCAAAATTGGTTTTAAAATTTGTTCTTTTGTTTTCTTTTCTTTTTTAAAATCCCAAAAATAATCTTCGTATCCTCTTATATGTTTAATTCTTATCTCTTTACCCTCTCATACCGTTTAATTCTTATCTTCTTATCTTCTTTACACTCTCGACGTTTAATTCTTTACAATGATCGATTTTCCACCGTCTCATCCCCATGATCCATGGACCATGGAGGATTTCTATCGTCCTACGTTAATCGGTAGAGGAGGATCGATTATTCCTCATCAGTTCCTGGAACCGATTTCACATTGAAAAATCATATGGTTCGACTGATCCGTCAAAATTGCCAATTTCACGGATTTCGAGATGAGGATGCTAATGAACACTTAAACAAATTCTTATCCATCACTCAATCCATAAAACAAAAAGTAGTTTCTCTTGATAGCATCCGTTTGAATCTCTTCCCATTCTCTTTATCCTACGATGCTGAAAATTGGTTTTATTCTCTTAAAACTCATTCTATTCATACTTGGGAAGAGATGTTCCTCAAGTTTCTCTCAAAATACTTTCCATATTCTCGAACGGTGCAACTTAGGAAAGACATTCGAAATTTCCAGCAATTGCCCAAGGAATCAGTATTTGAAGCTTGGGAACGATTCAAATCTTTGTTACAGAAATGTCCTGATCACAAAATTTTGCTTCTTGATAAAATCCTAATCTTTTATAATGGCATAACTCCGATTGATCGAGACAAAATTATGTTGGCAGCCGGTGGAAATATCATGCTGAAAACTCCACAAGAGGCTTATGATTTGATCTTGAATATGACATAACATCATTACCAGTGGGACGCTGAAGTTCAGTATGACTCTACCACTATGATGAGTGATCATTATTCCGAGAAAATTTCCATTATGAGTACACAAATTGAGGTCCTTGGCAAGCAAGTCAATTATATCAATCACAATTATCTATCTCAGCCAGGACCAGGTCTTCCTTTCACCAAAAACTTTACATACTCCGAAGAAAGTGAGAGTGATGATGACGAGCCGTCAAAAGAAATCAACTCTAAGATCGATCCACTCATTAAGGAATATTCAGATACCTTGTCAATGGGGGACAAGGAAGTCGACGTCAATCCTCTTAAGGAAAATGATGACCTTGTTCCAATCCCAAGGGTATCCGAGAAACCTTTCGATTCAATTTCATTTGATATGACTATCACTAATCCTTTTTGATTTCGATTCTGAATTTACTCTTAAATCAGATAATCCAATTTTCGACATTCAAAATAGTGATGAGTCCGATACGGTACCCGAGCTTAAAGATATACATCATAAGAGTGATTCTTCTTCTTGTCTTGAGGAGTTCGCTGGTGAACTCGCTCCCATCATATCTCCTCCGGAGTATGATCATTCTAAGGATTCGGAGGGAGATGTGATCCATCCTGAAAAATTTCTTTTTAATGACATCATCCCGACTCTCCCTCCCGATGTGTTTCAAAAGAGCTTTAACGATAAAATTCAAGTTAATGATAATGTGAAATATGCTTTTGAAAATGAAGATTTTATCAAGATAATTATTATCAAAATCTTTCTTCCCTTTTTCACATTTGATGTGACTTCTCCTCTCCTTCACTCCATCGGGAGTGAGGATATCGTCTTTGACCCCGGCATCTCTGTTCTTCGTGCCGTGTGTCCGTTGCAGTGTTGATTCTCCACTTGCTCCCCCAAGGACAGTTAAATTCAGGGCGAGTCAAGCTAACGACTCGAAAATAAACAAGCGCTTCTCGGGAGGCAACCCGTGTTATCTAACTATCTATCTATCTTTATTTCTTTTTTTATTTTATTAATAAAAAGCTTCTGTCTCTGGACTCGTAGATGAGCTGTTTCGGTCGTACATAAAAAGGATACCCCTCAAAATCGTGTTAATTGATGTGGTCCTCATTTTAGTATGCAACGGTTCTCGCGAGAAGGATTAGAAACTACTTAGCGTTTTAATTTAGCATCTTTATCAGACTAATAAATATGAAAACGAGATGTTTATGAAGAAATTCATTTCTCTCACAAAAAATAAAATAAATAGATACCGTCAAATAGGAAAATGGGAGTAAGAGGTTAATACACAAGTAACTTCCATGAGTAGCGTTAGCATCTAACTTGTATATAAGTTGTGATCTCGTTTTTACGCTTAGTTTGGGGGCTTGTGAAAAATCAAGGATGACGAATTTTATCCGTATAGTCACATCTTTATGAGTTGTGTTTCTACTCTATGACCCTAAACGTTATTGCAAAATAATGAAAGTTAACATACCGTCACAATAAAGTGAAAAAAATACAAAAATAGTAGTGTAAAGTTAGTATATGAATAAAATGGATAAACGGAGCGTTTTAGGGAATAAATGATTTTGAAAACTCTTTTGAACGTTCTTGTTACTTTTCAAAGTTAGTAAAAAGAGGTTTTGAAATTATTTATCTCAAAAGCGTGATGTGATTACATTGCGTGAGGACACGGCAATACCTTAGTCTGGGGGATTTTGGTATGTGTTAAATTACACATACATTTTACCTTATTAATCGGACCAAAACGACCAAAAACCCGACCATAAAAGCAAAATATATGTGTTTTTGTGTTTGTGATTGTGCAGCTACGGATATTATGGAATAAGGACAAAAAAAATCAAAGGAAACCCGACAGAACGAGCACGAGAATGGAAAAGGGATGTAAAAGCCGAGGCAGGGGAAGGATTTCAACAAAGTGGATCAAGTTTGTGCTCAAAGTAACCCTTGATGAATCATAATATGTCACAACTAGTCCTTGGATATACTTTTTAGAATTGGCAGAATGGTCCCCTGAAGTTTACAAGTGTATAACTTTCATCCTTTGAATTTTAGCTAAATTTAAAACCTAAAACTACACTAGTCCACTCCCTAAAATCTGCCAAACCCAATCATAAAACAAAACCAAATCCCACCCAACCTTATACAACCCATCAGCCCACTCACTAACTAATACCCGGCCTACAACTAATCCCACACAACCCGACCCATTCCCTTTTATTATACCCAGTCAACCCACCCTCAATTTACCAGTCAAAATCTTTTATATAATAAAACAAAACCCCTATTGGGAATTTTTCATTTCAAAAAAATTGGAACCATACTTTATTTAGTAATAATTTTATTTTTTAAAAAAAAATATTTTCTTATTAAGTAACATTTTATATTTATCCATAACACAAGTAGAAGATAAATACAAAAAATATAGATAAGATATTTTAAAAAAATATTATTTTCTTATTAGATAACATTTTATATTTATCCGCAACACAAGTAGAAGATAAATACAAAAAATATAGATAAGATGCAATTAACAATAGGATTAAAATTTTTAAATAATTATTTCAAAAAATTTTTAAAAATAAACCCGCGCGTGCGCGGGCATTATAACTAGTAAATAAAAAAAAATATATTGTTTATTATCCCTTCCCACTTTCACCCTGCATCAAAATTTAACCCGTACAACAAATTTTTCACCTGAGTCATCTAGAAGTTGCTGACATGTCAGATATGACAACATACCGTGTACAGGTTGGCAATCATAGGAGCAATCATTGGCTAATCATAATGGACACATGATCCAAGGGCTGTGAGTGATTGGAATGATGACATATTGTGATCAAAGGCTAAGATTGGATTGGGGAAGCTTCTCAGAAACCCTAATTGGCACCACATTTGAGGCCGTTAGTCATTAGGAGTAGCTTAGGGTAATCTAGTGTAGTTTTTAGTGTAATTTGTAGCTTACTGTTTTAAGTTTTTATAATTGTCACTTCAATTTCAAAGCCTTGTACTCCTTTAAATTTTTAATAAAAGTTCAGCTTGTCTTTTAAATTTTCTCATTTAGTTAATTAAGCTCTTCAATAAGCTCCTTACTGTTTCATTAAGTTTTGATAAATTTCTAATTGATTCTGGATTAGCTTAGTATTGTTCAAGACAGTTTGCATCTCAAATAATTGAAAAAAAAATCAAAAATAGTCAAATAGATAGTCAACACAAAGGTCAAAATTAGCATTTTGAATGAATGATCAGACCTGGAAAGGGGACTTGTGGTTTATTCTAGTATGGAGAAGCTCAGTTGCACCTTATGTTTCTGATTTGGGCACAGGGGTGAGTAAGTTCATTTTTACCGTTTGTAGTTTGTTTAACTGCTCATTATTAGTTGCTAGTTTAAACTGCTTATTAGTAATTGTTAGGTGCTATTCTAGTATTTGTATACTTGACTTAAGCTTCTGCAATCATCAGTATAGGTTTAAATCCATTGTTCTAGTTTAAATTTGTGAAACTGCTTGTTAAAGGGGTGTTTGGGTCAAGGGCATTTTATGAGTTTAAGACTGTTTTGGTCATTTAATTTACTTCAAACACTTTTAATTCAGTTTAAATAGTTGTTTTTTATTATGTTTTAGAAGTTTTGTTAAGCTTTCAAGGATTTGAGTGAATTTCCAAAGGTTTAGAGTATTAATCTGTTTCAACCATTCAATTTATTAACCTGTGTATTAAGATCTATTTCAGTGTAAACTTTTGAGTAAATTCAATCCTTATAGTGTGCTTTACATATAAGTCAACTGGTTTTGATTTCATATGGGGTAGTTTTCATAGTCAAGGAAATATTCAAAATTGTCCAAACCCCCACTTTCCTAGCTTAATTTCTCCTTTTCTAGTTAATGTTTATATCTGATTTTTGAGTTTTAAGTAGTTAGTAGTATAAGCTTTTAGGATTTGAGATTGGTTTGCCATTTTGAGCTTGTTAAGTTGCTTAAATTTGTGTGCCAGTTGCCCCTTAAACCCACTGCCTCCCCTGCACCAATAACATCTGCCAACTGTCTCAACTCCCAAGCCCTATAAACAGCTCTCATAAGCTTATCTAAGACTGAGGGTTGGAATATCATATATTTGCCAGCTTTTCATGATAAGTTTTTATTTAGTTGATTAATTTGAGTTCATTTGAGTGCTATTTGAGGGCTTCCAAAGTAGCAGGTAGGGTGTTTGGCACAGTTGACTTTTGATAGTCAAACATGAATTATGTCATCATTTGTATTTCAATTTGCTGTCATATGATCTTAGTAGTCGTTTAGGATTGATTTGCACTAGTTTTAAGTAGATTAGCAGCTCTAGCATATGAGAGTTGAATTTTAGTACTTAGATCAGCATACATTTGATCATATAGGTTAGATCAGATTCTAAGCATTTTAGTTATTAAACTTAGCTCATATTAGTCTATTATTGCATCTCTAATGGTCCTGCTTAGGTAAAATTGGATATCTTAGTCATTTAGGCCATTTCTTTAGCTGCATAAATTTCTTATACAGTCTCAAACTAGCTTAACACCAGATTGATTTTAGAACTCATTACTAGTTGGAATTTGAAATAAATTGGTTTTTTATGTTATTTGCTAGCTTGTGCATCTTAAGCAAAAAGAATTTTACAAATTGAAGCTTATTTGATAGGGTAAAATTAAGCTCAAAAAGGACCATTTGGGCTGCAATATACCCTGCACCATCAGTTAGTGGTTCACATCAGTTTGTTCTTGGCCCAATTTCTGCTTATCTAGTGCTCAAAATTGAATGATCTTTGGTTCTAGTGATGGCTTGTAGTACTATCTTGCATAATCTAAGCTTGTTTTGAATTTGTGAGCTCGTTTAATTAGCTTAAATTAGTCTGCTAATAGCCTTTTTAGTCTACTAGTTTAAGTTTCTCAATTTCAGCCTTTTGATCTTATTTAGCTTATCTGATTGCTTGAGTCTTTTTTAGTTGTCTATTTTAGCTTTCTTAGATTGCCTTTAATTAGTTTTAGCTTATATTGCCCCTTAGTTGCAGCTTGTAGAGCTTTAAGTAGTTTTTAGTTTTCTAGTTTCTTATTTAATCTTATATACTAAACTGTTTAATGTTTTTAGCTAAATCTTAGTTTGATTTTAGTTTTTATAAGATTTGTTTTTATTAAATATTTTTGTTTTCAGCTTATAAAGATTTTGCAAAAAAAGAGAATTAAAAATAAAAATGTTTTGTTCTTAAAAAAAAATAATAAAAAAATAAATTAATTTTCTTTTTCTCAAAATTTTCTTTTGTCATTTAGAATGTAGGAAAACTATTTTCATGTCCGTAGGATTAGTATTACCCTAGTTTCATTTTTTATCTTGCGCTCGTACGTTAATTTTAAATATCTTTCGCGTTTTTAGAATTTGTTGCGTTTTAAGCTTAGATAGCTTTACGTTATTATTTCTTGTGCCTTATTTTATGCTTTTTAGTATAGATTCACTTTCCGTTACCGTCATATCTCACTTTTATCCATTCACGACACGAATCTCACGACTTGAATCACTTTTCCATTCACACCTTCGCTGGGACACGACCCGGGGAAATACTTTCACGAGTATTTCTTCGGAAAAATTCACTACACTAAAACGACTCTATCAAATTTTTGGCGCCGCTGCCGGGGATCGAACCCGGGTCACCCGCGTGACAGGCGGGAATACTTACCACTATACTACATCGACCTAAATATAGTCAAGCGCTCGGATCAACCACTTAACCAAATGATGGTCAATATAGTCAAACCTTGCATGTGCATCATCTCCGGTGAGCATAGTGTATCCTCGGGTCGTTAAGTCTCGACGAGGTGTGAAATGGTGAATCGAATCTCGTTTGTGATCGAGTGATGTGAATAGAGAATTGAATAGTAAAAATGAATTTGGGAATTTTTAAGACTAGAATAATAAAACATAAACTAAAGACAAATCAATAAGCAAATTAAACAAGAAAGCTAAGCAAAAATAAGCAATTACGCCAATTAAACTAAAAACGCTTAAGTTTATAGAATTTAGATTAATTAAAATGATAACGGTTAAAGCAAAGATAATTATAAAACTAGTAGCAAGTAAAAAAAAAATCTAAAGTTAACGATAAAAGATAACAAATAAAAATACCAATGTAAATTATACTAAGCAAGCAAATAAGAATATATAATAAAAAGATATACTTGCTAAGCAAATTATGAAGATCTTTAAGTGTGGTTTATTATTTCAGTTAAGTCCTTTATTGATGAATTAATATCTCTTACAAATAATTATTTTCTCACAGCGTTGGTTTCTTTTGAAAACAAATTTTCATAGAGATATCAATATCTAGATTAAAACCCAATTATTTTCACGGCTTTTGCCCCCTCAAACAACCAAAATTTCAATCTAAGTAACTTAAAATTACTAACCAATATATTTTCTAACTTTTATAAAACCACACTTAATTCAAGAAATAATCTACTCAACAAGTATATAAAAAGTCTACTCACTACTCATGACTACTAAGCAAACAATAACAATTAATCTAACAATAATAAGCATATTTCTAAACTAACATATATAAACTACTCGCACATAATAAAAACTATACTACAAGCAACAACTAACGCAACAATAATAACTATTAAACTAAACATGACAATAAATATAAACATACTAAAAATAAAAAGATAAAAGGGTTGGAGATAACCAAATGAGATGAGAAATATAAGATTGGCGAGATGAGACCCACTTCATTAGGTTCAACCCGACATCCAATACCTCCATGGATTAAACCCGAAGAGCACCTCTTAACCGCCACTGACTAACCTCGTATAAATCTTGAATCTTATATTGAGGAAAAGACTTGTAAAATGATTTTTTTTTTTTTTGACGTAAATGACTAAAATGAAGTTTAAAAAAATTGTTGCCATTGATGTTGACAAAAAGACAATTAAAGGAAAATATAATAAACTGTTTTTGTTATTATACTTTTTTAGTTTTAATGGTTAAGATGAAAAAAAAAAAAAAAAGAAAATTAAGATGTAAAGTTGTTGTTGTTGTTCGTAGATCAAAACAAGAAAAAGACATTAAATTACTAAATGAACATAAAGACCTCATTAACTATTAAAAGTAAATGATTGCAATAATGATTAGGGAAGGTAAAAGTAGAGATTAAAATGGTAAAAAGGGATTAAACTATTAGTGATTAGAACCTTAGCTTAAATAAAGTTAATACAAAGTTTAAAGATTAAAACTAAATTAAATCTAACCTCAAAAAGAAAATAACGAAGAAAGAAAAAAAAATCATTTTACAAGTCTTTTCCTCAATATAAGATTCAAGATTTATACGAGGTTAGTCAGTGGCGGTTAAGAGGTGCTCTTCGGGTTTAATCCATGGAGGTATTGGATGTCGGGTTGAAGCTTATGAAGTGGGTCTCATCTCGCCAATCTTATATTTCTCATCTCATTTGGTTATCTCCAACCCTTTTATCTTTTTATTTTTAGTATGTTTATATTTATTGTCATGTTTAGTTTAATAGTTATTATTGTTGCGTTAGTTGTTGCTTGTAGTATAGTTTTTATTATGTGCGAGTAGTTTATATATGTTAGTTTAGAAATATGCTTATTATTGTTAGATTAATTATTATTGTTTGCTTAGTAGTCATGAGTAGTGAGTAGACTTTTTATATACTTGTTGAGTAGATTATTTCTTGAATTAAGTGTGGTTTTATAAAAGTTAGAAAATATATTGGTTAGTAATTTTAAGTTACTTAGATTGAAATTTTGGTTGTTTGAGGGGGCAAAAGCCGTGAAAATAATTGGGTTTTAATCTAGATATTGATATCTCTATGAAAATTTGTTTTCAAAAGAAACCAACGCTGTGAGAAAATAATTATTTGTAAGAGATATTAATTCATCAATAAAGGACTTAACTGAAATAATAAACCACACTTAAAGATCTTCATAATTTGCTTAGCAAGTATATTTTTTTATTATATATTCTTATTTGCTTGCTTAGTATAATTTACATTGGTATTTTTATTTGTTATCTTTTATCGTTAACTTTAGATTTTTTTTTTACTTGCTACTAGTTTTATAATTATCTTTGCTTTAACCGTTATCATTTTAATTAATCTTAATTCTATAAACTTAAGCGTTTTTAGTTTAATTGGCGTAATTGCTTATTTTTGTTTTGCTTTCCTGTTTAATTTGCGTATTGAATTGTCTTTAGTTTATGTTTTATTATTCTAGTCTTAAAAATTCCCAAATTCATTTTTACTATTCAATTCTCTATTCACATCACTCGATCACAAACGAGATTCGATTCACCATTTCACACCTCGTCGGGACTTAACGACCCGGGGATACACTATACTCACCGGAGATGATGCATATGCAAGGTTTGACTATATTGACCATCATTTGGTTAAGTGGTTGATCCGAGCGCATCAAATTTTTGACGCAGCTGTCGGGGAAGGTTGAAGTGAATTTTGGTTTTCGTTTTGCAATTCGTGTTTTGTAAATATTTTCAAAAATATAAAAAACCAAAAATATTTTCTTTTCCAAATTTGTTTTTCTTTTAAAATTTGGTTTTCTTTCTTCATTTGTTTCCACATTTTTATTCTACTTTTTCATTTCGTTTACAAAAACCCAAAAATATTTTCGTTTTCAAAATTGGTTTTAAAATTTGTTCTTTTGTTTTCTTTTCTTTTATAAAAACCCAAAAATAATCTTCGTATCCTCTTATATATTTAATTCTTATCTCTTTACCCTCTCATACCGTTTAATTCTTATCTTCTTATCTTCTTGATCGATAATTCTTATCTTCTTTACCCTCTCGACGTTTAATTCTTTAAAATGATCGATTTTCCACCGTCTCATCCCCATGATCCACGGACCATGGAGGATTTTTATCGTCCTACGTTAATCGGTAGAGGAGGACCGATTATTCCGTCATCAGTTCCTGGAACCGATTTCATATTGAAAAATCATATGGTTCGACTGATCCGTCAAAATTACCAATTTCACGGATTTCGAGATGAGGATGCTAATGAACACTTAAACAAATTCTTATCCATCACTCAATCCATAAAACAAAAATGAGTTTCTCTTGGTAGCATCCGTTTGAATCTCTTCCCATTCTCTTTATCCCACAATGCTGAAAATTGGTTTTATTCTCTTAAAACTCATTCTATTCATACTTGGGAAGAGATGTTCCTAAAGTTTCTCTCAAAATACTTTCCATATTCTCGAACGGTGCAACTTAGGAAAGACATTCGAAATTTCCAGCAATTGCCCAAGGAATCAGTATTTGAAGCTTGGGAACGATTCAAATCTTTGTTACAGAAATGTTCTGATCACAAAATTTTGCTTCTTGATCAAATCCTAATCTTTTATAATGGCATAACTCCGATTGATCGAGACAAAATTATGTTGGCAGCCGGTGGATATATTATGCCGAAAACTCCACAAGAGGCTTATGATTTGATCGAGAATATGACACAACATCATTACCAGTGGGACGCTGAAGTTCAGTATGACTCTACCACTATGATGAGTGATCATTATTCCGAGAAAATTTCCGTTATGAGTACACAAATTGAGGTCCTTGGCAAGCAAGTCAATTATATCAATCACAATTATCTATCTCAGCCAGGACCAGGTCTTCCTTTCACCAAAAACTTTACATACTCCGATGAAAGTGAGTGATGATGACGAGCCGTCAGAAGAAATCAACTCTAAGATCGATCCACTCATTAAGGAATCTTCAGATACCTTGTCAATGGGGGACAAGGAAGTCGACGTCAATCCTCTTAAGGAAAATGATAACCTTGTTCCAATCCCAAGGGTATCCAAGAAACCTTTCGATTCAATTTCATTTGATATGACTATCACTAATCCTTTGTTTGATTTTGATTCTGAATTTACTCTTAAATCAAATAATCCAATTTTCGACATTCAAAATAGTGATGAGTCCGATACGGAACCCGAGCTTAAAGATATACATCATAAGAGTGATTCTTCTTCTTGTCTTGAGGAGTTCGCCGGTGAACTCGCTCCCATCATATCTCCTTCGGAGTATGATCATTCTAAGGATTCGGAGGGAGATGTGATCCATCCTGAAAAATTTCTTTTTAATGACATCATCCCGACTCTCCATCCTGATGTGTTTTAAAAGAGCTTTAACGATAAAATTCAAGTTAATGATAATGTGAAATATGCTTTTGAAAATGAAGATTTTATCAAGATAATTATCAAAATCTTTCTTCCCTTTTTCACATTTGATGTGACTTCTCCTCTCCTTCACTCCACCGGGAGTGAGGATATCGTCTTTGACCCCGGCATCTCCGTTCTTCGTGCCGGGTGTCCGTTGCAGTGTTGATTCTCCACTTGCTCCTCCAAGGACAATTAAATTCGGGGCGAGTCAAGCTAACGACTCGAAAATAAACAAGCGCTTCTCGGGAGGCAACCCGTGTTATCTATCTATCTATCTTTATTTCTTTTTTTATTTTATTTTTATTTTCTAATAAGTGTGATGTGGTATTCGGATTAGTGTGGGGGAGTGCTTCTCTCCATGTTGTGTTTTGTGGAATTCCCGTTTTTGCTTGCAGGATTCCCTATGATCGTAAAGACCTCCGTGCTTGTTTTCAAACCCTCCAATCACTCGGTCTTCGATCATCTGTATTGATTATATCTTGGGATATCCTTTATAATATGTGTTTATTTGATATAGATTTACCTTTTCACACTTGGAATTTCAAGCATTTGCCTTTTTCGTTCCTAAGTGTGGGGGTAACACCCGACATTTTTGAACATTGAGGACAATATTCGATTCTAAGTGTGGGGGGGATTTCTATCGAAATTTTCAAAAATTATTTTCAAACCCTTGTTTTGCCTAGTACTTACGCAACCCCGTTTTCCTCAAAAAAAATAAAAAATAAGTGAAAAATGAAAAAATTGTGCAAAAATATAATAAGTTTTGACACCATGTTTGACTTTCCGCTGGCGAGAGTAAGAATAAAAATTTTGACTTGATCCGGGCGTGTTGAGCCCTAGCTTGTCCCCTTAACCAATAAAATCTTAATATTCGATTATCGGCTAAGCATTCGCGGATCTCATTATTTGAGATTTTAAATTTGCGAAGAACGCGAAATGATAGAGTTTATTTAGAAGTTAGATGCTAAGCGTGGAGTAGTTGGTTCTCTTTAGAGCTCATCGAAGGTACTTGTGGCTTTTTGCTCCCACAAAATTGTTTCACCCCATATATTGTGTAAAATAATTAAAGATGTTAGGTTTTGGCGATACTTAGTTTTTGGTTCTTGTCAAAAGGATCCTTTCTTATGAGAGTTGGGTACACATCAAGGTACTGCCAGTGTTACGGTGTAATAGACTATCACATCTTGCCGGCTCGCAACCGATGTTGGGATTGTTATAAAAGCCGTAGGACTTGGGGTTTGGCAAATAATGAATAATAATAATAATAATAATAATAATCCAAAGCCATAAAAGTTTTCTACATCTTGCCGGTTCGCAGCCGATGTTGTAATTGTTGTAAAAGACGGAGGGCTAATATGTTAATGTGCTTGAATAAATAAAAAAAATGCCAAACCTTGACTCCGGGAAGGTCCTAATAAAAGCTTCTGTCTCTGGACTCGTAGATGAGTTGTTTCGGTCGCCAATTAAAGGGATACTCCTCAAAATCGTGTTAAATAAGAGACCTTGATGTGGACCTCATTTTTGTATACAACGGTTCTCGCTAGAAGGATTAGAAACTACTTAGCGTCTTAATTTAGTATCTTTATCGGACTAATAATTATGAAAACGAGATGTTTATGAAGAAATTCATTTCTCTCACAAAAATAAAATAAATAGATACCATCAACTAGGAAAATGGGAGTAAGAGGTTAATACACAAGTAACTTCCATGGGTAGCGTTAGCATCTAACTTGTGAATAAGCTGTGATCTCGTTTTTACGCTTAGTTTAGGGGCTTGTGAAAAATCAGGGACGACGAATTTTATCCATATGGTCACTTCTCCATGAGTCGTGTTCTTACTCTATGACCCTAAACGTTATTGCAAAATAATGAAAGTCGACATACCGTCACAAGCAAAAAAATAATAATAAAAAAAAATAAAAAAATAGAAAAATACAAAATAGTAGTGTAGAGTTAGCATAAGGAATAAAATGGTCAAACGGGGCGTTTTTAGAATAAATGATTTCTTAATCTCTTTTGAACGTTTTGCTAAATATAGTTTTTATTATGTGCGAGTAGTTTATATATGTTAGTTTAGAAATATGCTTATTATTGTTAGATTAATTGTTATTGTTGGCTTAGTAGTCATGAGTAGTGAGTAGACTTTTTATATACTTGTTGAGTAGATTATTTCGTGAATTAAGTGTGGTTTTATAAAAGTTAGAAAATATATTGGTTAGTAATTTTAAGTTACTTAGATTGAAATTTTGGTTGTTTGAGGGGGCAAAAGCCATGAAAATAATTGGGTTTTAATCTAGATATTGATATCTCTATGAAAATTTGTTTTCAAAAGAAACCAACGCTGTGAGAAAATAATTATTTGTAAGAGATATTAATTCATCAATAAAGGACTTAATTGAAATAATAAACCACACTTAAGGATCTTGATAATTTGCTTAGCAAGTATATTTTTTTATTATATATTCTTATTTGCTTGCTTGGTATAATTTACATTGGTATTTTTATTTGTTATCTTTTATCGTTAACTTTAGATTTTTTTTTTACTTGCTACTAGTTTTATAATTATCTTTGCTTTAACCGTTATCATTTTAATTAATCTTAATTCTATAAACTTAAGCGTTTTTAGTTTAATTGGCGTAATTGCTTATTTTTGTTTTGCTTTCCTGTTTAATTTGCGTATTGAATTGTCTTTAGTTTATGTTTTATTATTCTAGTCTTAAAAATTCCCAAATTCATTTTTACTATTCAATTCTCTATTCACATCACTCGATCACAAACGAGATTCGATTCACCATTTCACACCTCGTCGGGACTTAACGACCCGGGGATACACTATACTCACCGGAGATGATGCATATGCAAGGTTTGACTATATTGACCATCATTTGGTTAAGTGGTTGATCCGAGCGCATCAAATTTTTGACGCAGCTGTCGGGGAAGGTTGAAGTGAATTTTGGTTTTCGTTTTGCAATTCGTGTTTTGTAAATATTTTCAAAAATATAAAAAACCAAAAATATTTTCTTTTCCAAATTTGTTTTTCTTTTAAAATTTGGTTTTCTTTCTTCATTTGTTTCCACATTTTTATTCTACTTTTTCATTTCGTTTACAAAAACCCAAAAATATTTTCGTTTTCAAAATTGGTTTTAAAATTTGTTCTTTTGTTTTCTTTTCTTTTATAAAAACCCAAAAATAATCTTCGTATCCTCTTATAT
>LBNU01034768.1:0-24327 GCA_014162995.1 Artemisia annua
AAAGTTTCGAATATTATTAACTTATATTGGTTGCCGCTGCCTCTGGCCTCATTATTCGAGGCGGATCAAAAATAGTTGTACTTAAGCTTAGATAAAAAGTTATTATAATTAATAATAAATAATAATGATAAGTTGTGAATAAATATATATTAATAAATTCAGTTTAAAAATGTTGTTTTAATAATTAATTTTATAACTTGTCTAAGTTTTAATTATTTCACTTATCTAATGGCTTATATTTTACGTTTTCTATATGCTATATATATCATGTATGTTAATATTTTAGGTAATTATTAAATAATAGTTTAAATTAGTTTTTAAATTAATATTGTAATTAAATTGATAATAATAGTTTATTAAATAATTTATTATATTTTCAATTAATATTACTTTTATTATTTAGGTTTGTTAAAAATAATCATTTTTCTACCGTAGTCCTTCTATGAGTATCATTCATTATTCACTTTTTCATCTAGCGTACGCAGTTACCGTTTTCTCAATTAAACGTACGGTTATTTTAGGGATTTTGCATAGTCGTTTTCTTCTTAACTAATTACACGTAATCAATCAAATATAGTTCTCTATGATGTATATTATATATATATAATATGAGGTGGTATAGTATATATAGTATATATATGAGTATATATATATTAGTATATATATATATATAGTAGTATATAATATAATCATATATAATATAGTATATATAATGTAATATATATATGTATATATATGTATATATACATAATTAAATAAATATTATATAATATATGTATATATATATTATATATATATATATAGATATATTATATTATATATATTATAATATATATACATATAGGTATATATATATTATGGTACATATATAAGTATGTATATATACATCATATATATATTTATTAGTCCTTGGCTTTATTCAACATATAGTAATAGTATACTATATATAATATACCTATATGTATATATAATATATAATATCATATATTATTAGTACGCAGTATTATATATATCTATATATAGTTATATAGTCTATAGTAGCGCTAAATGTATATATATATTATACTGTATTATGGAATATTTATAATATATATTTTAGACGATTTATTATTCTTTTGATAAAATAAATATTATTTAAATTTTTTAAATAAAAGAACTAATGCATGTTATTTTTTATTGATGAAGTAGTACTTGAAAAATTAAAACTCATTTACAGAGTTAATTTTAACTTTAGGCTTTGATAGCAAGGGATTTAAAAGTCAGCGCATTATAATTAAATAATTACATCTCTAAGGGCTGGGGATACTACTTTGTACGATATTTTTATTAAGAACCCATATAACGGAACCTAACGGTCTTAACGGCGATAATAAACCTTCATTTTACGACAAACCGGAAAAATAATCATTTTCAAAACAAAGTTTCTAAAAATAGAATTTCACACTTTCTATAAATATAACCCATAGAAACAAACTCCACGTAACTTACCAACGCTCAAATACTTGAACGAAGACTTGTTACGCAAAACCACAAAACACAAAAACCACACAAGTCATTTCCACACCACTAAGGCGATCAAAATGAACTTATCCCAACACCAACATTGCTCAACTCACAACAATAACACCATGCAAAGGGATTTAGTGCCAACACACACTCATATCGTACATATATCACACAAATATCACTTCAATCACCTAGGACACACCAAGCAAACGTCAACCGAGTCAAGACTATTAGTCAAACTAACCTGTTAAAATCACGGTTGTCACAATAAACTCACAGACAATCCTTGCTAATGATGTGATCGGCTCTGAAAAGTCAACTAAAACTGACCAAGGATTTGGTCAACTAAAGTCAAACTATTGAGCCAATACTAAACCAAGGAGTATAGAATATCCCCGGGTCGTTTAAGTCCCAGCGAGGTGTGCAATTGTACGAAAACGGATCTGTGATCGGGTGATTTTGAATGGAAAAGGGTTTTGATGAGAATTATTTAAAATTATGAAATGGAATAGCTTAGGAAAGCTATATGATTGATTACGTGAATTTAGATTAAGAAGAAACGAGCTAAAACCTAAAAACGTACGTTTAAATTGAAAACGGTAACTGACGTACGCCGAGTTATTTAGGTTGTTTTCGAATTTTTATCATGTAAGATTTTAGCTGATTTTTATGTTTTTTTCTTAACCTTTCTGTCATCTTGCTAGCTATTTATAGAAAAGTTCAGATTTTTATTTTGTTTGTTATGTTCTTATTATTAGTAAAGTATCATAAATATTTTATTATATTTATGTATGATAAATATTAATATCGTTTATCAAAATAGTGTAATTTATAGTCAAGTGAGTATAATATTTTAAGCACTTTTCTAGTTTTAATTTCAACTACTATCTTAGGCTTATTTTACGTTTATCTTAATTTTTAGGTAATTATTAAATGTTAATTAGTTTTTAAATTAATAATAATTAAATAAATAGCTTTATAATACATTTTTAATTTCTCCAAATATATAGCTTTATTATTAAGGTTTTGTTAAAATATCATTTTCATTTACCCGTAAGGTCCTTCTGACTTTCATGTCAGTTTCACTTATTTTCTCGNAGTTTTGAATAATCAGTTAGGTTCATAGCTGCATACACTTACATTTAGTTACATCTTAGTTTAATATAGCATAAGTCACTCATTAGCTAGCTTATTACATCATAAAAATTCACTTAGGATTCATAGAATTTCATTTTAGTCAACTGTCACAGAAACCATAAAAAGTCAAAAGTTTACTTGTTCAGAATTGGCTAGAACATTAGGATAATTTCTAGGCTTCATTAGTTGTTAGAAATAGATTTTGCTTGTTGAATTGTAATCTTTGGTTGCTTGAGTATCTAGAATAACAATAAAATCTTAAATTGGGACCTGTTTACTTATCTGAATTGGTACTCAAAGATTGACAACTGCTCTTTTGAATCCCCTGCTCATCTGAAACAGTCCACAAGCCCAACTTTGTAAGCTTGTATCTAGCTTATTAGTGTAGCTAATAGGTGTTTTTCTTGGGGGCAAAACATTCACAAGCTAGGACACTCTAGGTTTCAGCCTTTAGTTTCATAGATAGTGCTATTTGGATAGCTTATTTGGTTCTCCTTTTCTGTCCCAGCAGGCATTATAAGCTGATTTGCTTTTAAGTGAATTTGATGTAACTTGCTTGTGATCTTGATACCTTTGCTTCATTTAAGGTTCTTTGTGTGTGTTTGAGCTATTCTCACTGTCTTGAGCTTATTAGTGCACAAGTTTGCTTATTTGACTTATAATAGAGCTTATTTGAAACTGTTGTGACTTGCATTTGTTTAATTTGAGTTCCTTTTGGTAAAAATTAAGTTTTTCTGAGCTTAATAGAGTCATAAAATCATTTTGGAAAAGTTTGACTTAATTTGGTCAAACTGCTTATTAATAAGCACTTTTCTCAAACTGCTTTTTGGCCTAAAAAGCACTTAACAGCTTATTTTTCCAAATTTCTTTTTCTCAGTAGCTTTATAATTTAATTTTAGATTTTCCATAAAAATTTCAGAATTATTAGATTAGTTTTGATATTTCTTTTTCATTTTTCTTTATTTTTAAGTACTTTTTAATTCAATTTAAATCACTAAAAGACAAAAACAATTTTCATTTTTATTTTTAAAATTAATTATTAATTCAGTAAGATTTTTAAAAATTATATTTGTAGATTTAATCTTTTATTTGCTAATTAGTTTAATTTTCTTTTATTAAACAAAAATACAAAAATAGTTTTTAATTCTTAAATATAAATAAAAAGCCAAAAATAATAATTTTCTTTTTCTAAAAATTTTCTTTTATCATTTTTAGTTTTTAAAAATTTAAATTGCATCCCTAGCTTTAGATTTGCATTAATTTCACGTTTTTATTTGTTACGTTACGTTTATTTCACGTTTATTAATTCGTAGTTACGTTTTTAGCTTACGTGTGCTTTGATTACGTGATTTGCTTTTCTTAATACTTGATTGTGATTTATTTGATTATCATTAGTGTAATTCTCATCGTTATCACTTTTACCATTTTTCACTACACGTTTTACGATTCGGAAATCGATATTCCATTTAGCCTTCACACGGACACGACCCGGGTAATTTCTTATTTAAAAAAAAGGGCATAAACGTAAAAAAACGGACGAAAACGTTAAAAAAACACGCGATAACGTAAAAAAACAAACGAAAACGTAAAAAACGGGCGTAAACGTATAAAAATGGACGAAAACGAAAAAAAACGGAAGAAAACGTAAAAAAGGACTAACGGTGTAAATACTGTTAACCCAGAGGACTAACGGTGCAAATGTGTTCTATCTCGTTAGGAGATAACGGAGAAAAAATTTGCACCGTTAGTCCTTATTTTAACTGAGGGATGTATATTGGTTCACTTTTACTAACGGAGGGATGTATTTGCTGCAACTTTTTCGAGAGGGATGTATGGTGCGAAATTGGGTAAACCACAGGGATGTATTTTGAAGTTTACTCTTAATACAAATTAGAAAAGAGAAAAACCTTGACCCACTTTTTTCCAAAACCCAACTCTTCTCTCGGATTAGTACAGCCCCAAATATTTATTACTCCAATATTTAAAATCATTCAACTCACCAAAGAACCTTTTTTAGGAGTGAAACCATTCCTCTTTATGCAAACCAGTCAACCAAACGCACCCTAAAGTAAATAGTTTAATAATTTTATATGAAAATAAAAGATTATATTTTATTGTTAGTTAAGTTAAAATAGAAGAGATGCAGAGAGAAATATAAGGGGGTCCCACTAAACATTTCAAAACCAACATTTTTTTAGTGAATTTCAAAACAAGCTTAACTACATGATTTTTGCAAAAGAATGAGACCCAATTAGATTAGGATTTTAAACCTTCAAAGCAAAAACACCCTTAAATCTATAATTATGTTATATAAGTTTTTGTTATTAGTTTATTAAAATTAATAATGTAAAATGATTAAAAAGTATTTTTAATATAAANTGCAAATTTATGAGAAAATGCTTACAAACTTCATCCAAGCAAACAACTGAGAACCAGGACCATAGAACACTGCCTATAGCTTCCCAAGAAGCAACTAACCCAGGGCCATCCCAAATTTACCCTGCTCCTTGCATAATCTTCTTTCTTCTTGATTTTTTTTTTTTAATTTTTGCACTATTTTTTTTTTTATTTTTCACTATTTTTTTTATTTCTGAACTTAAACTGCTTTAAATGACTTGAAAACTTTTAAAAGCTTACTAGTGACCCTAGGTGAGCATAAATGAACACTTAACAACTACTTTTAACAACATTTAAATTAAAACGAAATTTCAACTAAAAATGGCACTTTGTGAATTTCCAAAAGAAACTTGAAATTAAGCTTGAATAAACTTAAGGTTACACTGAAAATGTTGGTTACAATCCTTTTAAGCTAGAAATTACAACTGGAAATAAGTTTAAACTAAAAACGACATTAGATATAACTATAAAAACTCTCTCTTGTCTCTGAGCCATCTCATTCTTCTTATATAGGGGACTTCTAGGGTTTGTAGAGACCACTGAGCATTTCCCACTTCCATTCACAGCCCTTGGATCACTTTAAAACAATCTTGACCATTAAAACTGCTTTTGGCGCCAAATTGTCAAACCAACTTTTCTGGTTTCTTGGAAAGATTTAAGAACAATAAATGCATTTTGGAGTTTGTGGAAGCCAAGGGAACATGGAGAAGTGAGGCTGAGTTGGAAGAATGGAGGTGAACAGTGATAAGTACCAAGTTTGAGGGGGAGGGTGAGAGTTTGACTTATGGGTTTGACTAGGGGATATAGAAAACGGGGGGTGGGATTTTTTTTTTTATAAAAAGTGGGTATTGGGCCAGAAGATGGTGTTGGGCCAAGGGTTGGGGTGGTTTTATTATTGGGTTAGTGATAATAAAGGTTGGGTTTGTTTTTGCTTTTGGGCTTAGGTAATAAAAAGGGTCCGTTTGGTTAAGTCTTATCACAAGGACCATTTGTGTAAAATTCTAAAATTGAGGGGTCACTTCTGCCAACATTCCAAACTTGCTTCAAGGACCAATATTGCCATTCTTTAATCTCCTAAGGACCTTTGATGTAATTTTTCCATTTTAAATACCCAAGGACCATTTTTGACAATTTTCAAAAGTTGAGGGACCTTTTCTGTCATTTGCCCAAAAATTCATTCAAGGACCAATTTTGACTACTTAGAATATTTCAGGGACCTTGAATGATAAAACTCCACAATTTTGAACTTCAGGGACTAGTTTTGTCAATCTTTGAAAGTTGGGGGTCTGAAACTGCCAATTATGCAAACTTTGTTCGTTTTTCATCTGTTTTTAAACATTTTGCATTTGAGACATATAAAACACGATCCTTGGATATTTTCTGCATTTTGATGCGTTTTTTAGTGTTTTCAAATGTTTTTGCAGTTCAGATTGATCAAAAATGATGAGTGTTTGAGCACTCATCATGATGCCTTGTACATAATACCCCCTCATCTAACAAACTTGACAACTAGAGTTATAAGTAAAAGAAAAGATAAATGACAACTAATACCCTTAGGAATTACTTAAAGACATGTAACAATAATCGAGTAAGGGCCCATTTGGTTTGTAGACGGGGTTAGGATTATGATTTGAATTTGGATTTGGATTTGGATTTGGTTTTAAATTAAATGAAAAGAGAAAATTAATAATTATTTTATAAATTACAGTAAAACCTCTATAAATTAATACTCGGTAAATTAATAACCTCGATAAAATTAATAATTTGTTTGGTCCCAACTTGGGACCAGTACAAATTTGGACCCCAATCGATAATAATAAGATAATATTTTTTTTTGAAACCCAGTGTACATATATTAGTCCCAACGAAACTATAAATTAATAATTACTAAAAATTTCATATATATTTATATATGCGTGTGTGTGAGAGATACACTTCAAAATCCTAAGATTGTTTAGTAAAAAATGAATTCATTATCACTTGTTATTTTTTGTTGAACTTCAAATCTATATTGAGTTTATCTCAAAATCTCCTTATTGCACTAAAGTGTTGGTGTTTATCTTCTCGTATTGCAACAAAAAGTGTTAATTTTATTTTTATAAAGTGTGAATATGAATTCATAAAATTTTAATTGGAACTTGTTTTTCAAATTTATTTTTCATTTTTAACGAGTACTATATACATTGTATCTAATATATTACACTTGAAAATTTAAAGGTCATATATGAAACCTCTTTAAATTAATAAATTATTAATTTATCGATATAATAATATCTCGTTAAATTAATAAAATATCTCAGTCATACACTATTAATTTATAGAGGTTTTACTGTAATTAAAATAAAATACATTATTTTCAATTGAAAAATCCAAATATGATAAACAATTAGTGGGGCTAGTATTTTACTGTGTGGCAGGGAGATTAATACAAATTAGAAAAGAGAAAAACCTTGACCCACTTATTTCCAAAACCCAACTCTTCTCTCGGATTAGTACAGCCCCAAATATTTATTACTCACTCCAATATTTAGGGCCCGTTTGGTTTGTAGATGGGTTTAGATTAGGATTTGGATTTGGATTTGATGTAGGAGAGAGAAAATAATATTTAATAGTATTAATTATTTTATATAATATTTTTGTAAAAAAAATATTATTATTAAAAATAAATATAGAGATAATGAGAGTTGAGGTGTAAGTGGGGCCCACAAAAAACATGAATATTTATCAAATCTCACCCCTCCCCCTACTTTTGAAAAGTGTGGGACCATTGGGGTTGAGTCCCATTTTTAAACCCTATAAACACAACCAAACATTAGATTTGCATTTATTAAATCCAAAACCCAAGCAAATTCCACATACCAAACGGACCCTTAAAATCATTCAACTCACCAAACAACCTTTTTAAGGAGTGAAACCATTCCTCTTTATGCAAACCAGTCAACCAAACGCACCCTAAAGTAAATTGTTTAATAATTTTATATGAAAATAAAAGATTATATTTTATTGTTAGTTAAGTTAAAATAGAAGAGATGTAGAGAGAAATATAAGGGGGTCCCACTAAACATTTCAAAACCAACATTTTTTTAGTGAATTTCAAAACAAGCTTAACTACATGATTTTTGCAAAAGAATGAGACCCAATTAGATTAGGATTTTAAACCTTCAAAGCAAAAACACCCTTAAATCTATAATTATGTTATATAAGTTTTTGTTATTAGTTTATTAAAATTAATAATGTAAAATGATTAAAAAGTATTTTTAATATATAAAAAAAAGTGTATTAATTAAATAAAAGTATAAAAGTCCTTTATATGATACTATCTTTATATTAGTTCATATCTTCACAAATAAGCCACAAAAATTTGTATTTATCAAAACCCTCTCATATAAGCTTATGAGGCCAAACATATATGTTTGGTGAACACTTAGTTAGACTTATTTGTTATATAAGCTAATAAACTCACAAGCCTCCTAAATAAGCTTAAACAAACAACCCCCTGTGTAGGAGGCTATCGAAACTCAAAAAAAGTGACAAATTCATATCTGGATTTGTGTTGTATTCACTATCAAACCTATAACCCCGTGCACAGCGGGTCTTTTCTAAAAATCTTAGTTAGGTATTAGTTATTGAGTAAAAACAATCAAGACCGAACGTGTTCTAAATGGTTTTACTTGCAGAGTGAAATGGGAATGTGAGGTTTTTTTTTTTTTTTTTTTTTTTTTTTTTTTTTTTTTTTTTTTTTTTTTTTTTTTTTTTTTTTTTTAACAGCAATGTCGGGCTAAATTAGAGTCTCAGCGTCTAGAAAGTTAAGGAGGCACAAACTTGCTTATGTTAAGCATTCCCTGCACATCTTGTAACGTCTTATTATGATGTTTATTCTTTTCAATATTCCCAGACATATCATAGTTTATAACAGTGAGCCTATCAATACCAAGTCATTGCAAGATCATAGCAATAATACATCAAATGATTTTAACAACTGAGCCTACCTTTCTAACAAAAAGTCTTGACTTTTCCAATGTAATAAAGTAGGACTTGCCTGTATTTTTTGTACAAGCTGGACATAAATCATGTCCCAACTATCACCGTGTTTCAAAACACACCGACAACAGTCCGTCAACGTTTACAAGCTTCAATTGTTCTGCTAAGCTTGAGACTTGTGGCGCTCATATATACTGTTTATTACTCAAAAAATAAACTCTTATAATAACCCACAGAATCTCGTAAATAAGCTTTTAATATACACAAGCTGAAAACACAAGATGAGCTCGTCAAGCGAACAAAGCCCCATTAACAGTTACAAACATTAGCAGCATCTACAATGGTAGAAACAACAAAGCTTTTTACTGATTCTAAAAAGCTTTTGAAGAGGTTTTTAATGCATTGCATCAAAAAGCTTTTTGAATCAGCTTTTTTGTCAAAGACTTGATAAACTTCAGTCAAGTTGATAAAAACTTTCTCTCTTTAGTCCAAGTCATTAAGTGCATTAAATGTAAGAAAGTCTTTCAAAAACCAACCACGTGCATCAGTCTCTTAGAAGTGTGATCTTCTGTGTCTCCCTCTTTCTCACACACAAAATGGCTTTCACAATCTCTCGCAGACTTGCATCCAAGATCCTAAACCCTTCTTCCTCATCAGCCCTATTTTCACTCTACCACACTTCCCATCTCATAAACCCTAATCACACCCATCAACCCTTAAACCCTAATCTTTACCAAACCCCTAATTTCAATCACCCATCATCAAGAAACCCCATTTTCAAATCCCACTTCTTAAACCCTAACATTTACCAAACCCTCAAATTCTCATCAACCACAGGTCCTAATTCTAATCCAGAAGAAACCCAGATACCAAATGAGAAACCCAACAAAACCCTTGAAGATTTTAAGCATCAAGAAATCACAGGTCCTACTGTCGAACGTGACGTTTCGGCCCTCGGTAACGAAACCCGCCAAGTGCTTGATGAAATGTTTAAGACAATTTATGGACTTAGTAAAAGTTTAGCTCTTTTGGGGTTGTTTCAGTTGGGTTTAGGAGGGTGGATTTCGTATGTTATGACGTCGAATCCGATACCTGAAGTGTCTGTGCAGAGCATTTTGGCGTTTGGGTTGCCGTTTTCGTTGTCGTTTATGTTGAGGAGGTCATTGAAGCCTATGAGTTTTTTTAGGAAAATGGAGGAGCAAGGTAGGTTGCAGGTTTTGACACTTACGCTACAAGTTGTGAAGAATTTGAATGTGTTCTTTGTTAGGTTGAATGTTGTTTCGTATTTGTGTATCGGTGTTGCTTCGCTTGGGTTGCTTGTTATTGCTCTTTATTGAAGGTTTCTATAGATGATGTCAACGCTCATTTTGAACTATATGGATTATATCTTGTTACTACTTACTACTATAGTTGAATTAAAATGTCATAGGTTTGCTACAATAAATTTTGTTGACGGATTTTGTTTTGTGTTCGAGACAGTGATCTTGATATCGATTATTTTTCAGCCTTTTGTCACTTATGGATCAAAGCATTTTGTTGCTTTTGTAACTGTTGAAACATTTATGGAACATATTAGTTTCTTGCACATTACAAAGAAACGAACAACTGGCTTTCACAGATTACTTGATTTGTCTTGATAGATTTGATGTTGCTTTCAGTGTGAAGTTGTAATTTTCTTTTTACATATTGCTTGTTGGAATCATAGAAGAAACACAGGGCTTGCTTTTCTCATTTTTCCTCAAAAATTGAAAAGCTGACACTAGGAAATTGGTTTGTTCGTTTGTGTCATAAAGCTATAAAACTATATTCTAGTCACTAGTAAAAGCGCATAAAAATAACCTCAACGCACCTAAAATAAAAAATACAATATCTTTGGAGTTGTTTTGGGAACCTGGCTTTCGTTATTGTTGATTATTACTTGTTGCTTGCTTAGAGGAAAAATGGATCCAGGTTGATAATAGAGCAGATCATGCATAACCATAAGCCTTTTCCCCCAAACACACAACTCAGATAATTTAAGGGTAAAAGCCCTTAATGCTTCATGTACTTTTATCCAAGTCTCATTATGCCTACTGAACCGACGAAAATCTCATTAGTCATTATGCATTGCGAAACTTGTTTGTAACCTGTTTTACTGGTCAACAAAGGTATTTTAGTCATTTGCAATTCATCTTTTTATTCTTTTATTCTACACTTTTTCTTTTTTAACATCATCACCTCCACGGCACCCATTACCATAACACACATTGCAACAGAAAACTGGATAGTATGTGAACATCTTGGATTTCCACTAATATGTACTTTTCCTGTCACAAGCAGTTCTCTACCTCCTCAAAGCTCTAGTCTTAATGTCATGAAAATCATTAATGAGCCGACTGCAGCCGCCATTGCTTATGGGCTTGACAAGAAGGCTTCTAGTGTTGGTGAGAAGAATGTGCTGATTTTCGACTTCGGTGGTGGCACTTTTGATGTCTCTTTGCTCACCATTGAAGAGGGTATCTTTGAGGTGAAGTCGACTGCTGTGGTGCACGCATTTGGGTGATGAAGATTTTGTTAGCAGGATGGTTAATCACTTTGTTCAGGAGTTTAAGAGGAAGAATAATAAGGATATTAGTGGAAATCCAAGAGCTTTGAGGAGGTTGAGAACTGCTTGTGAAAGAGCAAAGAGGACTCTTTCATCAACACACAAACCACCATTGAGATCGATTCTTTATATGAAGGAATTGATTTCTACTCGACTATCACTTGTGCAAGGTTTGAAGAGCTGAACATGGAACTGTTCAGGAATTGTTGCAAGATTTCTTCAACGGGAAAGGCTTGTGTAAGAGCATCAACCCTGATGAAGCCTGGCGTATGGTGCAGCGGTTCAAGCCGCTATTTTGAGTGGTGAAGGGAACCAAAAGGTTCAAGATTTGTTTTGGTTGGATGTGACACCTTTGTCACTGGGACTTGAAACTGCAGGTGGATTCATGACAGTGTTGATACCAAGAAAGAGCAGATGTTTTCTACTTACTCGGATTATCAGCCAGGGGTTTTGATTCAAGTTTACAAGGGTGAAAGGACAAGAACCAAAGACAACAAACTGTTGGTGAAGATGAGGGCATAATAGTACTTTCACTTGATAGTCAAACAAATCTCACACAAGTAGTTTAAAGTTTTTTACCGGTTAAAAATGTAGCAAGTCACTAAAATAGTTCACAATGACACAAAAACGATACTATAATATGAATAATGAAATTTTCGTGGGTTCATTATTTGGATAAAATTACATGAAGTATTAATGGCTTTTACCCATAATTTAAATAGCAGCTTTGGGTTAAAAAAAATTACATGACACATATATCTGCTTAGTCATTGCTTTTTCAAAAAAAAATTGTGTAGCATTGTGTTGCCACACATGCATCAGACATTGCATTCTATTTTTTTGTGTAGCATAGTGTTGTCACTTATGCTTCGCACGTAGGGGCCGGGCTGTTGGTACTACTTAAAGACACGATTATGAGTAATTTGAATGTGAATATTACAACTGAGGTAATGTCAAATGTAAATGGGTTGATTGAAGATAAAAGGCTAATATTACTAAATTTTTAATTGACCAAGGTCTCAATACACTAGTTTATATCTGAATTTTGATTCTACATTATTTGAGAATTGAGCATGAAAACAGAATGAAATTGACAAACATGTCTAGTAAACCTTTAGATCAATATGATGTGAGATGGATTTTTTGTGACAAAGATAAAGCAAAACAAGATCATTTTAGCGAACAATCTATAGATCGTGTGGTAAAATCTTAGAAGCCAAAACCAATAATCGTTTATACCCAAAAGAAGTTACTTACAGTTCTGATGTTCGTGGTTGGGAGTATTATGCAAAGAAGCTCTCAGGGCCTCCTAGCTGGGAACAGTATTCAAAAAGCCACTACAGGGATGAGCAGCATTTGTACAAAACGAAGTTCTTCTATCGTCAGATTTTCATAACAATGTTTATGCTTCACTAAGCATAACAGTGACCAATTAAACACATATAAATAACAATCTTCTATTTACTATTGCTTCCAAAAGTGAACATGTTCAACCTGTTATTAGTGCTTACTAAAGCGATCCATTCAACCCGTCAGTCAAACCTAGCAATTTTACTGCATACAATACATAACCGGAGATAATACGTAGCAAATATGTAAATGAATAACAAGTGACGACGGTAGTTTATTTAACCCACACAAATTATGAAATAGGTATCACCACATAAGCGTATACGGTCTTGTTTGATACTTTCTTTGTGTGAATGCTAGTAATTTTGTTCTGTATTATCGACCTCACAAAAAGAACAAACAATAACATCTGGCCATCAAGCAACCATTAAACTAGTTACCAAAAGTTTCAGAAACAACATAAACAAAATAACTCATATTCTTCCGGTCATGTTTTCAATCTTTTTTAGAAAGGCAACAATATTATAGAACCCACAACGGAAAAAAAATACAAAGAGAAGGCATGATCCCACCCCATTAATCAAGCAAATTAAATGGAGGATGAGACCCAAGAGTACAAAATACAAATATGTAAAAGACCAAAAATTGATCTAAAACAAATCCTAATACTCCACTCTAACTGACTCATGATGTAAACTTAAAGCATAGTACCAAACAAATCTCAAGGTACCAATCATATCACATTATTATATTGACCCACAAGAGAAATTATCTCCCATGAAGCCACAAACACTTATGCAGCACTACTGCATATCTTCATTTCTTTGACCAAAATTTCACTGACATTTGCAGCCAATCATGCTGACAAAACTCACGAACCAATTGACCATGTAAAACCGAAATATAGTCCCCAGATTATATGAGAACCAAGATACAACAAGAGACTAGCAGTAAAGCACAAAAAAGAACACAATGAGATAACCGGACACAGCCAACTGTCATCTAACTGTGAACTTTAAGACCTCTACTTCAGACTCAAGGCCCAATCACTGTAGCGGAACTGTATATTTGAGACATCACTGAATTACAAAAATTAGCAGATATCACTGAAGACATTGACCTGAAGCTGAACACATACCTATTTGTAAAAGTACTTTCATAAAAAATACCCATCTTGGTACCTTTTTCATAAAAAATATCACTAATATGCCAACATGTCCTTTTTAGTCACTTTACTAGCATAATCCGATAATACCAAGCATGTATCATCTTCTTATTTTTCTCCAACAGCCCTCCTATACCGTCAACTATACGTTACGTTTGAAGTAGGGGAGTGATACTATTCGATAAATAAGCTTAAGCCCCTCAAATAAGCTAATCCAAACACCCCCTTAGTGGTAAGGCACGTGTTGTCCTTGTAAGAGGTTCATGGTTCAAACATTACTAGGTAGACATTTGGAGGTGGTCAAGAAAAGGTTGGAAACAGTCGCAAGATATGTCGGTAAGACCTCGTAACTATGAGTCAAAATCACCTTCACCAAGTAACCTCGAGTCGAAAACTCCATCCAATTCTAAGTTGAATGATAAATATCAACATTAGTGAGTATCCATCATACCGTAAAAAACATGAATAGATATATCTACAACCTTGATATACATTCTTTGCATAAACCACAAAATTCATGTACTTCTCACAACTACAAAGTTCAAGACCCTGTCCCTGTCAATGATTTGCATAGCGAACTGACCGAAGGGACTTGACTTATCCATAAAACTTTGCATAGTGTCATCCTGCTATATAACAAACAAATCTAAGTCCTTCAAACATGTCATAATCAGTAGTGCAGGACGTGTCCTTTTCCGTGAACAAAGACACGGTATACCATTCAAAGCATGTGATACAGCGCAACCAAGGAGGATATTACATTTTGTAATATGTATTTACCTTAGCAATGGAGTTACCAACAGCATCAGTTGGTGAGTTTTCATTCAGATTTTTGGCTTAAGGTAATATATTTCGGTGTGTAAAACATATATCGTTAGAAACAAATAGGAACGGTAATACAAACACAACAAAAGCCTCTGAAATGGTGTATTTTTTTCATGTAACCTTCTAAGTTCTACCTTGGGGATAAAGTTCTCAAAAGACTCTAATAGTAAGGGTCTATAAGATTCAATTTAAACTCGATTAATATGAATGATTAGATTTGGTTCAAAAACTATAACAATGAACCAAGCCAATGGATTCGATTAGAGATGCCAATTTAAAAATTGTGTACCAATCAACTAGTCAGTATAGATTCTGTTTTACCTAAAACGGGTCAAATAAAAAAAAACTACATGGGAATGGGTTAACCGGTTAAGCATGTTGGAAGTCGCCCAAATCTACTCTTCAAACCTATACAACATAAAGCCTTATAACTTGATCAATACTGGCACGACAAACAGGGCACCCCGAATTTTTTCCTTTAATTTCAGTCAAACACGACATGCATCCAGCCATGTGACCACATGGGATGAAAGCTCCCTCAACTGGTGCATCCGAACATATAACACATGATGAAGAGTCACCGTCCTTTTTCTCCTTCTGGCCTGTCGTAGCAGCAGGTATAGTCTCAGATAGATCAGCAGGGTCCTCTGCAATTTTTGTGTGGGCAGCTGGTCCAACATTAGGGCCTTGATTGTTGAACGGAAATGAATGATGCATAACCTGAAATGTGTAGATATGCATGCTGATGTAATTATCATGTTTGGTTGATATCATTTTGTTTAGTTTCTAATTACCAGTAAAATATTAGTATTAAGAAATAATAATTTTCATAATAAAATTTACCAAAATTAAAGTTTTTGACAAATAGTGTTCTGCACGTACAGAATTACCCCCTTTTGACCCATTTACCCAAAATGCCTGTCCTGCCCATTTTGACACCTCTTATAGTAGCTACAAAGTAATGTTTGAACATTTAAGCAAGTATTTGAAAGATTGTGACGCGTCAAGAAGATGATTATACCTGAGGAATTCCTTGGCAAGCATTTAAAAACTGCTGCAATTGCTGCTTTTCATTCTCATTAACTGCAGCAAGTATGATGGGGTCACCTGCAATTGACAATAAATTCGGGGTTAGGCAAACCGCAAACATAAAGTCTTGTACTTGCTTGTAAATGGTACTTAGACATCTACACATACTACACCTCTTTTTTTGCAGATAAAAACACATAGCCAATCACATATAATGATGATGAACACATTTAAGCATGTATAGCGTTATCCCTATCAAGCCTAATACAATGAAGCCATCTTGTCCCAAGATACGCTATTAACAAATTTTAGATCCACTATCCTATCTATTCAACTTGCACTGTAGAATATTCTCACATGTTAATTATGTCCATAATAGAGGTTTATGAGGACTTCAAGCATATGAGGTGAAAAGAGATTAATGTTTACTTATAACTAGGAATGTTGTTATTTTGTGTGTGCGGGATGACTAAGCTGATGTCAACTCAATAAATTTACGACTAACTTATCTCTTCATTCTCAAGCGTCTTGGGACTATACATATAAAAGATAAACAAATAACATAAAACAGTACAATTTCTATGCGGCGCTAGCAAGTATAGCTAACTAAAACGGGACGAGAAATTACCGTAGGGACTATTAATGATCACTACAGGAACAGGTCGGTTGAAATTTGGTTCATGTGTGTTAGCCTTCCAAAGTGGAATAATTCTGCGAGGTCTGGCATCCTGTTTGTTCATTAAAAAAAATAGCATTAGATGTGACGTCCAACTTTTCAAATCAAAACATGTAACAACAATAGTTTCAAGCAAAAAATTGAAGTACCTATGGTGCAACCTTTATATATGCCATTCTTGCTTACAAGAACATTATCTAGTGATGGTGTTTATAGTTCTAAATATTGGCATTATCATGTTTCTGTATGGACGAATAGAAGTGAAAACTTCTCGAATTCTTAAATTTTACAAGGTATTGGCGTCTTTTATGTTTCAGTTAAAGTGGCAAATGCAAACAAATATACCTGTGCACTAGAATATATGTCAAGTTCCAAATTGTAAGCCTTTGTAAGTGTACGAGATCCACGTGGTAGTATAACTACCCACCTGCAAGTTCATCAGCAAAATGGATGGGTCGAAAGTGAGATATACCAAAGACAAAGATGGATCCAAATACGTTATAACAAACATGACCATCTCTACACGCTCTATGTAGTGCTCCATGTAGAAGACAATGTTAACATAAAGTAGTAAAATGCAATACTTACACGTTTCTAGAAAGTAGCAGCCCTGGGCCATAAAGCTCTTGCATCCAACCAGAAAATAAGCAGATATGGTTCTACAAGAATAGCATAAAATATTACTGTAGATAATTAACCTTTCAAACATTAGAAGTTAAAAATTATACAGTGAAAAGAAAGCCTGCAAGTGTATATGTACCTCAATTGCACGGACAACATTGCTATGTCCTTTGTCTGTTGCAAGATCAAGTGCAGTTTGATCGTTCACATTCATCACCAACGCATTAGCTAAAAATCAAGATAGTTAATACCGTCTAAGCAAGCAAGTGACACGTAACAAAAGTAACTGATGGATTTAAGTAGCAACAACTCACCGCCATTCAAAAGGAGTAGCTTGACCATCTGCTCTAAACCTCTTTTTGCAGCAAAATGCAGAGGAGTTCCGGGAGAAAAGCCTGAAAGAACATATATCCAAAAATGAGGACATTATTAAATATATACAACCATACATTTAGAAGCAAATGAGGATAAAGTAACGCACCCACAGTTAAACTATTCACATCAGCACCCAACTCTATCAATGTTTTCGCAACATCATATAGTTGCAGATTCATAGAAGCCACCATTAAAGGTGTCCTTCCTTTAATATCCGTCCACTACACAAAAAACAACAACAAAGTTCAATCAGAAGAGGCAGAGAAAAAAACCAAAAAAAAAAAAAAAAAGGTTCTATTTTCCAATTAGAAGTAACATAGTACTATAAATAGCCGTTTTAAATCTCGTAAATAGTTACTACATTACAAATGGTAAATAACTGAAAGTATGTTACGTATAATCTGAACATGCACGATGACAAAAATTTAAAATACAAATGCATAGATCTAAAAAAGAATTATATATACCTCTAGACTAGCGCCTTCATTACGAAGCGCTTTGATGCCTTCAGAATTACCGGAACGTGCTTGTTGATACAAAAGCTTGCCTTTGGAGTGCTGTAAACCCATTTAAATTTGATGTAAATTAGGTGTTTGGTTTGAATTTATCGATCCAGTGACCGAGACGAGAATTGAGTTTTTTGGAACACCATAGGAATTACGGAGTACTATATATAATCAAATATGATTGGCGGTGGATTGGGTTAGTATATATCTTCCGAGTCAATTACGGAGTACTCGGGCTTTTCCCGCGTAACTTGTAATTGAATTTGTTTTTTGTTGAGTAAATTGCATAAATGGTTCCTGTGGTTTGCTTAGATAAGACCATTAGTCACTTGTCTTTTGAAAATGCAGGCGGCCTCCCTGTGGGCAAATGTTGGTTTCGTTTTGGTCCCTGGTTTAAACCGACGTTAAGCAGATTCCGTTAGCGATTACACGTTAGCCCTTTTGGCCAACGACCGTTGCAGCGTTCATCCTTTAAACTAATGGCCGTTTATAATTTAAAATTTTCGGTTTAGTTAAAGTTTTTTGATTTTTTATATACATTGTTATAAAAACATATACGTTTAAATAAGTTTTTATACACTTTTATTACACGTTTTTATATACATTTTTGTATACGTTTTTATATACGTTATTATATACGTTTTTGTATGCGTTCTCATATACTTTTTATACATTATTATATACGTATTTATACAAACATATACGTTATTATATACCCTTTTATATAAGTTTTTATATGCGTTTTTATACGCTTTTATATACGTTTTCAGAGGAAAATTCAATTGCATACCCTTATTTTGGTGNTTTGGAACACCATAGGAATTACGGATTACTATATATAATCAAATATGATTGGCGGTGGATTGGGTTAGTATATATCTTCCTAGTCAATTACGGAGTACTCGGGCTTTTCCCGCGTAACTTGTAATTCAATTTGTTTTTTGTTGAGTAAATTGCAGAAATGGTCTCCGTGGTCTTGCACGTTTAGTCCCTGGTCTTTCGAAAGTGCAGGAGGCCTACCTATGGGGAAATGTTGGTTTCGTTTTGGTCCCTGGTTTAAACCGGCGTTAAGTAGATTCCGTTAGCGATTACACGTTAGCCCTTTTGACCAACGACCGTTACAGCGTTCATCCTTTAAACTAATGGCCGTTTATAATTTAAAATTTTTGGTTTAGTTAAGGTTTTTTAATTTTTTTTATACATTGTTATAAAAACATATACGTTTATATAAGTTTTTGTACATTTTTATACACGTTTTAATAATAATGTTATTGTGCTACAATTACTAAGTAATAGATAGTCTATTAAGGTACTAGAATGGTAACATTATTGACACAAAAACTTTTAAGGTACCAGAATGGTAACATTATTGAAACAAAAACTTTTAAGAGGTGTAAGTTGGTTAAAATGATCACAACATATTGCTGTCAGTTTAACTTGTTGCTGAGTCTTTGACTTAACTATGTTGACAATCAAGTTTATTGGATGAACTTCCATGCATCGTAGTGTTGTACCTTTTTCCTTGGATGTTGTACCCAATTGATGGATAAATTGTCTCTTCTATAAGTTATACAAATGTTAGAAGTGTAAAACTACATGGTTGAGCAAAACAATAAGAAAATCTAAGTCCATTAAATCTTCAATATCTTTTATTCTAAGGAAAAAAAAAATAGAATTATTTTAGTGACATAAATAATAAAAAGAAACTATCAACTTTAAAGTGATTAGCCACTAACTCAGGGACATGTATTGAAGAGAAATACAATAATCACTTTAAAGTGATTACTGATTAGCCACCAAGACTAACGGTACGTTTGGTTTGTTAATGGAATTTGATACGGATTTGAATTTGAATTATGATTTGGATTAGTTTTACCTTCTTTTTTTTAGAGTTTTTGATTAAAGAAAAGAAAGTGAAAATGAGGAAGTGAAAGTAAAGAATAGACAAGCGTGAAGAAAAAGTTTGTAGTTTTCTGATAAAAAATAAAAGAGAAAAAGAAATAAAAGATTATTCAAACTTTGTGTTGTTGAGTTGAAAAGAGAAATGAAAATAGTTTGTGTATTTACAATTACTCATATTTAAAAGTTTTAAAGCTTAGAAAGTAACGATACTTTTGTTTTTTGAAATGCTAGACTTTAGTATACTTTTGTTTACGTCCATTTTTTAGAAAAAAAGTTTTAGGCTGACTTTCCCTCAAATTTCCTTCCTTTTCACACCTTAAAAAACAAGAGAACACAAGTTGTTCACAGTTTCCTTTTCTTTTCTTTCAATTCTTCTCAAAACTGAACTTGAGAACGTACAGTAGAAAAAAGTAAGAGATAGAAAATATATAATTAGTAGCGCAGTATAATATTGTTTATGTAAATTTTTAGAAAATAATACAGTAATCTAAACTTATCCACAAAGCAAAAAGGTTGAAAGGGATCTCACATCAATCATACTAGACGAGTACCCGTGCATAACAACGTGATTTTATAGCGACATATAGTTTTAATGATATTTTGGTTAAGTGTTTTGTATAACGTTTGTGTAACCAAAATATCACTATAAATATCGGGTTTGGGGATAGGAATCGCCGCTCCATCGCCATTCCTAACTCTTAATGACCATAAAAGCAAGGGTATGCTCTTCAGAATTATTTAATGTACAATAACTTAGTCAAACAAATTTAAGGATTAAAACATTGCTTAAAAACTTAAATGGTTAAACCCTGAGTTGAATAAAAATTAAAAGATTAACCTGAATAAAAATTAAAAGATTAAACCATTATATACACACACACACACACACACACACACACACACATATATATATATATATATATAACATTTGTGGATGGAACAAATTCCAATACAGTAAAATATTATTTGTGTAACCCTNTGTTGTTGAGTTGAAAAGAGAAATGAAAATAGTTTGTGTATTTACAATTACTCATATTTAAAAGTTTTAAAGCTTAGAAAGTAACGATACTTTTGTTTTTTGAAATGCTAGACTTTAGTATACTTTTGTTTACGTCCATTTTTTAGAAAAAAAGTTTTAGGCTGACTTTCCCTCAAATTTCCTTCCTTTTCACACCTTAAAAAACAAGAGAACACAAGTTGTTCACAGTTTCCTTTTCTTTTCTTTCAATTCTTCTCAAAACTGAACTTGAGAACGTACAGTAGAAAAAAGTAAGAGATAGAAAATATATAATTAGTAGCGCAGTATAATATTGTTTATGTAAATTTTTAGAAAATAATACAGTAATCTAAACTTATCCACAAAGCAAAAAGGTTGAAAGGGATCTCACATCAATCATACTAGACGAGTACCCGTGCATAACAACGTGATTTTATAGCGACATATAGTTTTAATGATATTTTGGTTAAGTGTTTTGTATAACGTTTGTGTAACCAAAATATCACTATAAATATCGGGTTTGGGGATAGGAATCGCCGCTCCATCGCCATTCCTAACTCTTAATGACCATAAAAGCAAGGGTATGCTCTTCAGAATTATTTAATGTACAATAACTTAGTCAAACAAATTTAAGGATTAAAACATTGCTTAAAAACTTAAATGGTTAAACCCTGAGTTGAATAAAAATTAAAAGATTAACCTGAATAAAAATTAAAAGATTAAACCATTATATACACACACACACACACACACACACACACACACATATATATATATATATATATAACATTTGTGGATGGAACAAATTCCAATACAGTAAAATATTATTTGTGTAACCCTTTAATAAAATATTATTATTATATATATAACTCAATTCGCAATAACCATTCTATTCTTTTACCTTTCCCGTTTCCAAACGTTTGCGAATGGCCGCGTAAATTTTTTAGGTAACTTTCCAAATTTTCTAGCAGGCCTTTTAAAAGTGTTTGCCACCCCTTTGGGCTTTAGTACATACCAAGGGGTCCAGTGCCACTTTGCTTTTTCTAGGTGGTATATAGTCGATTCATTTTCTTTTAGTTCCAGAAGTTAACAAAGATTTATGTACAGTATGTCTTAGGATAGCTCTGCAACGATAATGATGGTGCGTATAGGCAACCATCCTACGGCCTGTTAGTTTGCGACTTTAACGCCAGTAGACTACAAACGCGCATAATTTTGTAAACAGTATGGCAGTTATGCATCTATCCAATTTTCCTACATTGTATAAATCGTGTTAACCAAATGGCAAAGGCCCCCGCCGCAACGCGGCGGGTACCCTCACCTCGTTATTTACACAATCGTAAACAATTCAAGCAGTTATTATATTTTAATATAATTGTTGCTTTTATTTATGAATCGATGATACATGCAAGAAAACGAAACATGTGTAACAACATTTACACAATAGTAAAATATTCAAAGTTTTCATTTTGAAGTTAGCTTCAATATTTTTAAGTTTCCATTTTTAAGATTGAATTTCCTCTCAGACCATTTTCAACATTTCACTTTTTCACATTGACCATTTTATTTATTATATGTAGTATAGATGTACATGATTCATCAAAAGGAAGTAATGGGCCCACTCATAAATTTGACTGGGACACTCAATGTATAAAAATTAAAGCAATTTATATTTACAGTACAACTAGCTAATGCATATTTTAAATTTTAAAGTATCATAATCAAATATGAGTAGGGATCCAGTGAGAAGAAAACTTAAAATGAGAAGGATGAGAAATAACTATAACCACACATTTGAGATGCATCGAGTTGAATTAGATGCATCTCTATTCATTTAGATGCGTCCCGAATAGTTTCGAAAGTGTTTTTGAAGTGAAAACGATGCAAAGTAGCACTAACAACAAATTTGACCCGCAGTAGACGAAAAATACATAGAATTCGCCTAACTTGATAAAATGCATATAATATATGTATATGCATCTAATTTTTTGCTAGAAAATATATTAGGGTGCATCTAAAAGATTAGAGATGCATCTAATTCAAGTTAATGCATCTCTAATGTGTGGCTATAGTTATTTCTCATTCTTCTCATTTTAAGTTTTCTTCTCATTTGATCCTAAGTCAATCAAATATAAGCTCCCTCTATCAAAACATACCATCTCACCATGGATTTGAAGATGGCTAAATATTTGGTTTTTGTGAATCCAAAAACATTGTATTAAAAATCCAATCCCAATCTTTAATGCTAAACATTTGTAGTTTGTAGCAAAAGGACCCTTATTTCCTTTCTTATGAAAAACGTGACAGGGTTGTTCACAAATCGGGTAATACTCATATGAATCGAAAATCAAAACCGAACCAAACCGAATAAATTCGAACCGCATTTGTAACTAAACCAAACCGAATTAAATATTCTATTTTCGGTTTGGATATGATTTTGGCAAAATGAAAACCAAAGCAAATCGAAAACCGAATTCGCATAAATATATATTTTTATTTATTTATATAAAGAACCTCATTAAAACTCTTTCCTAGTATAAATATAATAACATTTTTTAAGCATGAAAACCTTTAGTGCTAAAAATATATATAATTAAATAAAAAAGCAAACAATATAAATTATGTAATTCGGGTTATTCGGGTCAACCTGAAACCTGAACCGAATTTAAATATCGGTTTTCGATTCAATTCAATTTGAATTCGGTTCGGTTCAATTTTCGATTTTATCCAAAAAAGATTTAACCAACTAAATGAAACCTAATAACCAAACCGATAAACACGCCCAAAGCGCGAAGTATTTGAATGAATGAATGTAAATTAGTGATCCACATATCATAAGAAAAGGCCCATTAGAAGCCCAGCCCATAAAAAGATATGTATCATCATCAACAATTCAACAACTTATGGAGTAGCGAGGGTATTAGTGCTATTTTTAGTAGTCTGGCTTTGATAATGCATAGTATAACTACACAAATGTGTGAGTTAAGTGCTGGAAAAGATGAATTTGCGAGAGTACTGGTGAAGTTTTACTTGTAGCTAATCATATAGGAAGCACCTCTTACAGGCCAAATGGGATAGCTCCCCAACGTGAACATATTCAACCTATTGCTCGCTAAAGCGATACATTCAACCGGCCAGTCAAATTTAGCAGCTTTAATGCATTTAAAATATCACATCACCCAAAATAATAGCAAAATGTAAATGAATAGGGTTGGGTTATAAAGACGGTGGCTAGTTTTTTAGTTTAACGGGGTCTACCCTTTTAGGTTTTTTTTT
>LBNU01034768.1:25399-40524 GCA_014162995.1 Artemisia annua
TTTTTTTTTTTTTTTTTTTGTGCAACTAAGCTTTTTCAAATATCCATTTTGGGAGAGGGGTGGGGATTTGTTCAGGTACAAATAAGGGCCTGCACTACAGTCATCATCTTATTACATCAACTCAAAATACTCTCTACATGTATATGTAGCCAACCGAATCCCTCTTTCATGTTCGACCATAAAGACTAACCAATTGGACCCAAAAAGAATACCCCGAAAAAACGAGCTCAAAAACCACCATTAACCCATTCGTGCTTGTTGCTCAACTAGAAAATAAGTCAGTATTTACGGCTTTTCCCTCGCGAGATCCAGAACCGTGTGAATGATGGGGAAATTGTACCTCGGTGAAGAGGAAAACTGATGAACATTAGGCATTGTTGGAAGTTCCTTCTGTTTTCGTCTCGGTTCGGACATAAGTGAGACTCCGAGTGGTGGGAGATGAGATGGCAACAGGGCTCGAGATGGTCCCAGATGATGTGTTTTGAGTGTCACGTTTCCACTGGAAGCTTCTAGCACCGGGTTTGATTGGGAGTCTGGGCCTGTAAGGACTCGGGATGCCTCTTGGGAAAGGAACTCTACCAAATCTAGACGCAGCAAAAGGAGAAGCCCGGATAGCACGTGGCCATGATGTGGTAACTGGTGCAGCTTCTTGCTGAGCAGAGCTTTTCCGTACAACCTGTAAACACAAAAATAGAATGTTTCATTGCACGTCAAAGCATACTTAATCTGATCAAAGTAAAAATATGTCTTATAGGTAAAACATAGTAATAATCAGGTTTACAACTTTGGACTGTTAGAAAATCCTATAACTAAATTTTTTCCAAAAATGTGAACACTCGCCAAAATGAAGTATTATGCAATTTTTCATTTTCTAGAGCATAAAAATGTGGTGTCAAATAAGGCCCAAGGAGTCGAAGATCAAATTAGCATTTGTAAACTAGCCAAGAGTATGTATGTTTTCTGTCGATTACAATTTGTTGGTTGAGAATTAGAGAAGGGATGAGGTGTCAATAATATTGAAGGCTTGAAGAGACAATCTAGAGTATAATAATATAGTAGTTTCAAGCAAAACCAATCTCAAGCTCAAAAAATCATATAAAGCTACTAAACAATGGGAAGTACATTCATGCATATAACATAATATAATACGGAGTATCATATGAGCAACAGACTTAATATACAATCTGTAATTTATTTAGTATTGCAATTAGTATTGTTGATTACTTCTACATGAGAACAGAGTGTATCACATAAAGACTGTCGATCATTGCCTAAGATGCTTATATTATACCAGCGTATTGCTGAATAAACTACCAAGGAGAAAACACGGGTGGGTGGGCCATAAATGTGGCCTGCCAATCAGGTCATTGATCCACCCAGGATTAAAAAAAATTTAGAAAGTAATCCACTGGTCCTATAGATCAACTCATTTAAGCAGATCAATCTGAAAGTTAAACCACAATTCATCTGGGTCGACTCATTTGGATATTAAAATCTGAAGTTCTATTTTCTACTTGTAACCTCCACAAGATATTTAGAAAAACAGGTGTATGGCGTGGCTTGGGTGGCAGGACCAACTCACAAAGACTGTCGATCATTGCTTAAGATGTTTATATTATACCTACGCGGGGCTAAATAAACCACCAAGGAGAAAACAACCCTGCCAATTAGGTCGCTGATCCACTCAGGATTAAAGAGATTAAAAAATTAATCCATTGATCCTATAGATCGACTCATTTAGGCAAATCAATCTTAAGTTGAACCAATTCATCTGGGTCGACTCATTTGGATATTAAAATTGAAGCTCTATTTCTGCTTATATACCCTCCACAAATATTTAGAAAAACAGGTGTATGGTGTGGCTTGGGTGGCAGGAGCAACCCACATAAAGATTGTCGATCATTGCCTACAATGCTTATACTATACCTACGTAGGGCAGAATAAACTACCAAAAAGAAAACAATGTTGTAGGGGGCCATTCACGTGGCCTGCCAATCAGGTCGCTGACCCACCCCAAAGGATAAAAAATCGACCCATTCAGGCAGATCAACCTGAAAATTGACCACAATTCATCTGGGTCGACTCATCTGGATACTAAAATCGAAGTTCTATTTTCTACTTATACCTCCACATATATTTAGAAAAACAGGTGCATGGCGTGGCTTGGGTGGCAGGTGGCTAGTATAGGGGTAGAGGCACTCGTGTCAGGTCAACCTAACAATTATTATCAGTTTGACATTCCCTAGAACCCAAACCAAAATACCAGTTAGCCGGTTCTATCGGTTAAGAGATTTGGTTAACAAATTAACCATTTTCTAACTAATAAATGTATTTTCAAATTCAAGCTACTTTAAAGATCTTAAATTTGAAATTGCACAGTAGTAAAGATAGTCACGAATTACGAGGTAGAGATTATTAGAAGTTACTAAATGTACTTTACTAGTTTCAGCAACATAAAAAAAATAATCATAAATTTGCCTTGTTATGTGGGTGTTTAAATGACAAATGGTGTTCTAAAACTTTTTTAGATACACTCATTCAGACTTGCTGGTGTCTTTTATCAATAACATATACATCACCGCCGATTATTTAATCAACCAACTAAATGAAAACTTAAACTAAGACATCATTTATTAAGTCGAAAACCAAATCTTTCGTTCATTGATGACAAACAATATAAAATTACAAATCAAACATTGGGTCTTGTAATCAGAACCTTATATAGCAAAAGTGACAATCCACTCAGTAGAAGAAATTACGAAATGAACAAAAATATATAAAGTTTTCATTGTATAAATACGAGTACAAGTGAAATTATAATACTTACCAAAAATCTATTTGGTTTGGACTAATAATACAATGAGGGTTATTATATTAATGTGTCTCACATAGATGCTGGTAGGCTGGATAACATACCTTCAATTAACTAAAAACTCTACGAAAGGATTTGGTTAAGATAAATGTTAACAATAATATCAATACAGTTTCCATTTTCTTTGTTATGGATTATCTGAACAAGGAAATGGGCCAATTCGGGAACATGATCCAACTATTTAGATTAGTTGGGTCATGAGTCAGATCAATTTACTAATGGTTCATCATGATTAATTTAGATGTCACACATGAGATCATTAGCCAATGCGATCCAAAACCGACTCTAGACAGGCCCAGGCCATATAGTTACCAATAAGAGCGGGATATATGACCAAAAAGAAAGAACAGAAATAGCATGAACCTTACTTTACATGGGACGCAATAGAGAAGCAAAACTTGCTAATCACATAACGGTTTATTCAATCTTCCTCTTAGATAAACCATCATCTATCTATTTAATATTTATTAGTTGACCAAATAGTTAGAAATGTCTAAATTATGAACATAATATTCAATTACCCATCGATCCTCTAATCGACTGTGTTGGCAGTTGTATTTCCATATGATATTAACAAGTGTTGACCATTGTAGATAAACTATTCACTGAATAAGTTAAAAGACAGCTTTTCTTAAACTCAAATCTGGCTTCGAGTTATATTGAGAAACCAATCTATACTAGATGACCCATTTGGGCTTAGAGCTAGAGCTAGAGCTAGAGCTAGAGAGCTAGAGCTAAACCTGACACTTCCCTACTAAACCTACTTTTGTCGAGTACTGCTACTGTGTTATAGATATGGTTGTAACCCAACATTCATAATCTCGCAATTTTTTTTTTAGAACGGCAAATTTACAATCTATACCACCTATCTCACAAATTCTATCTCAAATGCCTCCAACGAGACTTGAACCCACAACCTCTAGGTTGATGGGCAACTCACATACCGCTGGGCCAATTCCTTTGGTCAATTAATCTCGCTATTAATTTACGTTCATGTAAGCTTTCTTCTTTTGGTCAATTCCTAATGCCACAACAAGCATTATTCTTCTCATCCCATAGAGATTTTTACTCTTCACCTATTTTTTTACTTGCAATATAACATTGTACATATCAGCCTAAAATATCAGCACGACAATAAGCATCTCCCTACTACAGACTCCATCTGTATAAACTGTCAAACAGCCTACTTTTTAACTAATTAAAGTTTCCTAGAGAAGTTCCTCAAACTAGAAAAGATATGTGAAACAGCAGACTAAGTATTCATAAATATACTAATACTCTCAGCGAGAGAGATCTTATGTACCTTAAGAATACGCGACATAAACGATGTACCATCTAGTGACAAAGCATTTTCTGCTGCCTCTGTTCTCATAAATTCCACGTAAGCTGATCTGCATAAGGAATCCCGTTTAAACAAAAGAGCAAAGGGTTCTATCCTTCTCAAAAAATGACAGACTCGTTATATTTTCTAAAGCAAGAAAATAAGAAGTAAAAAACCGGACCCTTTTGGCTGCCCAGTCGCTGCCTCAGTTACTATGACCACTTTTAGTACATCACCAAACTTGTTGAAGTGCCGAGAGAGACTATCTTTAGTGGCAGCAAAATGGACCTGTATAAATTGAACAGCTTAAAAAGAATGAAAGATACAATTACATGGATACAACAAATGAGTTTAAATGAAAAGCTTGGGTCATTACATTGCTGACAAAAATGGTGCGGGAATCCGCGTCGTCAATAGGTAGCCCAGTAGAATTGACACCTACAGAATAGTAGAGAATAATTACTGCAAAATAATTCACAGAAAATGACTACCTAAATATATTCCTCAGACATATGTCATTCAAAGAGCAATATAAATGAAACTATGAAGCAAAGAAACCCGACAAATATAGCCAAAATAACACACGTGCACATCAGCCACACACAGCACTCACCAGCGGATGGCAGCGTCTTCTGAATATCCCTTTGAGCATGTATAGTGGGTACCCCCTGCGGGGGGAAAGCAGATAAAATGTACAACTTAAGCTAACTTTCTTTCTTGAAAACAATTGAACGATATGTGTGCAATGAATAAATTGGATATAGTCTTACATTTCCATTGTTAGCAGTCACAAGATTGTTGTTATCCTTGATCACCCGCGGACCATAGTTGCCACCACTCAACTCAGTCTCCTGTACAAATTTCTGATTGTCCATGTCTGAACCACCCCTTGATTTCCAGGTATTTATATTCGACGAAGTATTTACGAAATTATGAGAGGAATTAGCCATGGAAAGAGGAGTATTCTGATCTCTCTGTGGTTTATTAAAAGTCCGATTCACAACATTTGCTGCATTGTAGTGTAACATCACAGAATCATTTCCCAAACGTCCACCTGATCTGCCAAGCTGAGCGTTCATATTGTTATACCCCTCATCACCATATCCAAAGTCAGAAGCTATTGCCGCATCATGTTCCAGCATGGGTATATCCTCGTCATACTGCTCAGTATAAGTTGGAGCAGTAGCCTCTGTAACTTGTACAAACCCCTCGTATTCTCCATCATCTTCTGTGAAGTGGTCAGTAGTATCTGGTATATCAGCACTACGACCAAGCCGGTCAAATACATTTCCTGAGGTTTTGACCTTTACAGCTTCTTTAGCAGCATCAGCTACAGCTTTAATGGCAACCGCCATGGCAGGTGCTCTGGCAACCGAACGGATTTGTGGACGCCTTTCTTCAAGCAGAGAGTCCTCAATGGATGTTGAAACTACAGAGCGCAAACGTTTAAACGATGGCTCTGAAGTTAAGCTAGAGGGCCTAGAAGTGGCAACCGCGTCTCGTACTGCAGATTGCAGAAGCCTTCGTGAGGCACCTAGCGTTGATTTAGAAACTGCTTCTCTCTGAAAGTAAACAGATGAAATGTGCTGAGATATAACTTGATATGAGCAAATTTAATAAGGACATAAACTATAGCTGGACCAAATGATAACAAACACTGACGTTTTATTACCCCTCAGGCATCTTTATTAACCCTCATAGCATCAGAATAATAAGCACATGTATGCAACTTGAATTTCATGCAAACAAAAGAAATTTCTTAACAATTCATCTTTCTTTCCATGAATGCTAATACTTCTAGAACAACTTACAGAAAAATACGAGAATGAATAGCCGAAATCTGATTTCATAGTAGCAAAAACAGACAACGGAAGAATAGTTGAGCCAAAAAGACTATACTACTGATATTTCATTATACTTCAAGCACCTTTATCAAGCAGCATAGCATCACAAGAGCAGATTGCCACAAGCAAACCCAATTCATTTCCGTATTATGGATGTTAATATATAACAAAAACCAGTCTAAAAAATAATTCAAATTAGTGCTTGTGCCATGTCAATTCTTAGAACAATTACTTTTTTGCGTAAATAAAAGAATGAGTGAAATGATCACTGGCTAAGAGACCCTTGGTCCATTCAGTAAGGTTATAAAGCACCTCCTAAAAGAGAAACACATTAAATCCGATGTTTATTTCAACTAACGCCCGTTTAAACGACGATACACCTCTACAAAACCATTAAACACTTGCATGCGAAATAGACATAACCTGCAGAGCATGAATTCATCAAATCCCCTTTTTTAGTAAATATGAAAGGTTCATATGGTCTGACAAGTTTACAAGAACACTATCCCCTGCCCAGCATGACAATGCTATTGTCCATTGCTTTGCTTTTATCAAATCTAGCTTATGGTAAGCTCTAGCAGTCGTGTTGGGCTAATCTAATGCTATAGAAACTAAGATTATGTTAGGCCAAATATAGAACTTCTTAAGCAAAAGGACGGGCTCATAAAATCCATGATCCGATCAGGGTATTTGATTTGGCTATGTTGAGTTATATAGCCAACTGCCTTCTTTCAGCTATCTCCAGTTCACTTTTGGTAACATACATTTAAGTTCAAACGTGGACCAACAAATAGTCTGTTTCAAAAGTACAGAAACTAGCCATTATGTACAAGCCACACGAGCATCAGCAAGAACATGTAGACGAGTTTTCTTTAATATTAAAATATGTACATCATTGAAACTTAAAACATGATGTGTATTTCTATAATGACATAAAACCTTCCAACAAGCCAAAGAAACAAAGTATGGAAAGTTTGCATATATGAAAAACAGAAAAGAGAGTGTTCAGACCTTCACTTGTGATCTTTCATCAGGCTGGCCTCGTTCATAATGCCCTCCTTCAGCACTCCGATCTCTTTTTCTCTGAATTACTGGTTGAGGCGAAGGTGATCGTCTCATATAGCTTTTTTCGTCTGCATGGATGTTAGCAATCACCGCACTGCGAAGGGGAGGTGGTTCATCAGGATCTCTTAAAGTGTCTTTCCAATCTTTGCTTCGTCGACTCTTGGAAAATTTATCGGATTTTATCCGCTCTGATTCATTATGCAAATTAAGAAAAGAATCTTTTGGTTTGTGGTTGGCCACTTCATCAAGATGAGATTCTTTTGGTTTCTGTTTGGCCACTTCAGGACGAGATTCTTTTGATTGTGTATACAGGTCTATATTTGATCTCAAATGATCCCACAGCCTGCACAGATAAAGACAGCAAGATACATAAGTGATATTAAAGAGCCTAAGCACTAAACAGTTTTTTTGGTAGAGATGGCATAATAAACATATCAGGCCAAGTAACCGGAACTCTTGTTACAGGTTGAAATGGGTAAGGTCATCTGCTGAAACACTTGTAATTACAAGAAGTATATCATTTCGATATTAATCCAACTTTTTTTGGGGGCAATTCCATATACACCCAAAACAAACATCATAATTACATATTTCCCCAACACATGCTTTGAAAGCATTGTACTCATGCATTGAAAACTTGTTATTTGGGTAAATATGGAATTATGAAGTTTATTTTGGATATATATGGAATTTTCCTTTTTTTTTTTAATCTTTTAGGAACCTTTTTTTTATGAGTCTCAGACCCGTTTCCTTTGTAGCTAGTTGTTTGTCCCAGTCGACCCGTTAGAGAAAAAGCATAACCAAAATTAAAGATTTCACAAGTGGAGCGGTCAGAAATGCCACCTCTAGCTTTTCGTAAAACAGAATCCAGTACAAATGTATTACCAAGATACAAAAGAGTCGCTGTCATCGCCTAAAAAGACATTCAATTCATTCCTTGCTTCTTCCTTGCGCCGACCATTTTTGAGCAGGACAATCACATACTCCTGAAAAGGGAAATGCTTGATTAAGTTATGCCCAACAGTTCTGAAAAGAACGCAATTTTAAATGTGTCATAGGACTCAGATGTTCCCACTTCTAACTTAATTAAGCAAACTAAAAACACAAATTGAGCAGTCAAAACAAAGATAAAATAGGATTTAGCGCAATGAGCCCAATAACTTGAATAACTTAAAAGCAGACAAAACCATTACAATTGTAGCCACTGAAATCTGTCCAAAAAGTAATTTTAAGAAAATTTACAAAAAGTAAACAACAGAAACACCAGATGCACTATGCCAGCATGTATGTAATTAGCTAGGTAAAATCAGAACATTTCAAATTAGATGGTCAACATATTACTTTCACTGACAACAACTGGGAAAGAGAAAAAGTTGCTGCCAGATAGTGAGAATGTCAGGGATCATCATTATATTTCACAAGTTACATACATGGCCTAAAGAATAGATTCCTTACTGACTTTATACAAGTGAGATCATATAATGTAGAAACAAATTAAATTCTTTAAAGAAGTTTGTTTATTAATTAAGAGTCGTCACCATTCAAAACCGTAGCCAAGGATATTAGCATACACTGATACAAGTAACTACTAGTAATGAGTGATTACTCAGATTTAACAACTTTGAGCAAACGATGGAAAGTGCCCTCCCCAAAAAAAATCATAATGAAATATCCCGAACTGATAACCAGGTAGATGCAATAATCCAATATAGTTTGTATAATTCCCACCCAAAAAAATAATAAAAGTTGGTGTTCTTAAACGCGCAGAAAAATAACAATACACACACCTCAAGTTATCGGCAATTGCCACAAAACATTTTGTTAATCCTCAAGGAAAAATGTCTAACTAGCACACCAAATGGTCAGTGGTCTTTCCGTCTTTGTCATACATCTTCAATGTATCTATACGACCCTATGTGTGAGTTCACATTTCTTAAAAGACATTAGGGTATTTACTAGCTGACCCCTTAAGATTTAAGAATTCAAATGCAATCCAATATATGAAAGTACGGTCATAACAAAATATGCTCCAAATATCTCCTCTGTTAGCATCTATTGGCAAGTCCACTTTATAATTCTCCTTTGCAGCAGTTTGACGAGCCATTTGATCGTACATAAGTACATAAACTATCACGTATGATCCAGCATTTGTCTTGTGCTTATGCATATTAAAAAAAAGAATGCTGGACTACCAAAGCAGCACAGCACTACGACAGTTGCCATTTCACCAACCAACCTATGACTTCATGGCTTATCTCTTGTATCCTTCAAGATCTAGGGTTTTTAATTTAAAAGAATTATAGTAGCAAAATTATGCAAACACTAATGAGACAACATAATTATCACTTATATTCTTCAAGATCTAGAGTGCTCACAGCCAGTTGTCATACCTCTATATGAATAACAATCACTAAACTGTTGTTTTACTCGAACGCATATCATATTCCTTGTGTGTTAATCTCGCCACAGTAGCAATCAGAATAATTAAAATAGTTTAAAACAGTTTTCATGACACCCTCGGCAAATCAACTTTCCCAAAACCTAATACTTAATCTCGAGTTAAATCAATCAATTGCGCCCTGAACAAACTATCCCAAAACTGCATTCGGTACTTCACTACCACTATATCTCAGCCACAGTCAAGCCCGGTCAGAAGCATGTCAAAACATTTGCAAGCCCATACCCGACCACAGCAATGCTTTCCTCACAAGATCGCAATTGGCTTATGATGGCCACAATGGTCAAGCTCCAGATGATGAATCAGTTTAGAGCATATGAATCTTTGTGTTGAATATGTAGTTTGCAGCATATCATTAAAGCTAATTTTGCAGAAATACAGTTCAATAACCTCTAAAACTTAGAAGTTTAGGCCTGTACAGACTACAGTGAACCATGTGAAATACACCATATAAAAAGAGGTATAGTTCAAAGGTTGATGTTGTTAAGCTTCAAGACAGAATTAGATGATTTCATCTACAAGTCATGATTTTTTTGTTCAGGGCAACATGGGAAAATCACAGATGTGATGATGATGAGTTAGCGACACATAGAAAGCCAAAACCAAAAGTGACCTGAGATACTTTCAGACCTAATATAACTTTGATCATTCATCAACATGACTTTATTGATAAAAGTACAAAACTACTAAAAATTAAAAGAACTCCTTAAAAAATAGGGCAGAAATTATATCACTGATCATCGGACACTGCACAATATCACTTGATGTAAGTAAGACATCACATTTATGGTGTAAAAAAATTTGGTAATCGTGAGTTTGTTGAAAGGAAAAATCTGCATGCTCGATTTTATTTTTCATGTTTCGTTTTTTTTCAAAGGGAAGAGATTCAAGAGCACATTGCAAAGCTTAGACATATGACACGTTCATGACAGACATCATTTTCAACAAGGATTTGCTGCAAAAAGTCTAAAAGCTAACAGCAGTTCCATAAATTACAGCATCGTGATGGCATCAGCCATCAAGCATGCTGACTTGATATTCATAAATTTAAGGGTGGTAAAAGCCAGCGCTGTCCCAAACGACAATGTACACTAAAATTGTTTAATAATTTCAAGCACCTTTACCAGTTCGCAAAAGCACCAGACAATTAAAGGCTCTCTCCATACAAACGATATTTATCAATGCAACACCTAGACGTTGGACTTTGCATATGCTTAGCAATAAATATCCTTCAATTAACAAAAAATTGTTTCCTTGGCACCTTGAGAAACTTATTTAAAAGTTTTACCCTTAAATAAATGGAAAAGAACATCTTCAAATTTGGGCCGTTCATGCTATTATATACACCCCAGAACACACACCAGACCTCCTAAATGAAGAAGCGTGGGATGATAGTAACTAAAACGGTTACACTGGTGGCAGTCATTTATTTACTAATTACTCTATGGGCTACGGCAAGCACCTCCAGAAATTAAGCGTTTGTTTTACTACTTTATACTGATTGTTGGAAACTTGGAATACTACATTCTTCTTAACTAAAACCTACTCAACTGGCATTGATGTAATCCACTAAAGACAACTAGCGCATATCAACGTTTCCTTCCTAAGTACTTAATTACTACTACAACACGAAGTAATACTTGCGATATTAAAAAACGACCTTTCACAACTCTATGCTAAAGAGATGACAAGTAGAATCTATTGTGTTCTTGAGTTTTATTATTAGAGAAAAGTAAAGAAATGTAAAGTAAACATTTTCCTCCCAAAAGTGGGAGGAAACACTTTACTTTAAAAATCAACAAAATAACACTAACTTTCATTCCATTTCCTTTTCTTTTCCTCCTTAAGTGCTACTCGAGAACACAACATCGTATGTTTCTTTTTCATTTTCTTGCTTAACTCTAACTCGAGAACACAGTGGCACCCGATAGTCAATAACTTACGTCTATCCACAACGCATAGCAGCTCAAAAGAAAACACGAAAGGCAGGGATTACAAAACAGTTTGTTTTACTACTTTTCACTGATTGTTGGAATACTTCATTCTTCTTACCTATAACCTACTCAGCTTGCATTGGCGTAACCCACTAGAGACAACTAAAGCATATTAACGCGCCCTTACAATATTGAAAAAACGACCCTTCACAACTCTAACCTAAAGAGACGACAAGCAGAATTTACAGTTACTCAAATAACAACATCTCCACTACAAGCACCCGATAGTCAATAACTTATAGCAGCTCAAAAGTAAACACGAAAGGCGTAAACGAAACATACCACAAGAGTGTCATCAGTATACGCCCCCATAAACTCCTTCAACTTATCCGCAACACGTTCCCGCAGCTTCCCCGCTCCATCTCCCGAAAAAATAATCCTAAACTTCAAATCATCATCACTATCCATCTAATTAACCGCTATAAATATCACCTCCTGAAGCCAAAAATTCAACAAACACTAATCACATATCAATACTAACTAACTAACAGAAATCATAACTGAATATAAAAACAGTTGGGAGATTAAATAACTAACACTCCGAGATTTAAGGAGATTAAATAATTTTATAAACCCTAGGTTTTGATTATTTATTTTTAAATAGATAGATTGATGTATAGATGAGTGTATATATATTATTACAGTTTTTAAGTGACCGGAGAGAATAACGAACGGCGGTTATGGTGGTGGTGGTGGTGGTTGTTACGGTTCGCCGTCTGTTAGGGAGTAGAAGCGTGGAGTGTGCGTGTGGGTGTGAGTATTTACTTTTCAGAAATGGGCTTTTTTGGTCTTTGGATCTACATGATATAAGTAAGGCCCGTTTATAGTGAATTAATATATATATTAAATGCCGTTTGATACGACGTCGTGTCATCTCCTTGCATTGCTGCTTTTTTTTTCGGCCTGTTACGGGTCCAATGGCCCAACTGTTGTTTGTGGCCCAGTATTATTCTTTATACGTGATAATTACACCAAACCGCCTTAGCGCTTCCAGATTCATCTACACCGCCATGTTTCACAAATCGACGTGCTTTTTCTTCTACGGTTCTATTGGGTACAACACTTAAATTCAATTTAGGGTTGTCTTCACTTGCAGAGATTAATGAATTTGTCGTTGATTTTTTTTTTTTTTTTTNCATCGGTTTGGGGTGTTGCCCAGATGTGTGTGATTTTTTTAAGGTATTATACATTAAACTTTTCGTGTATATGATCTAACTCTATCTATGTTTTTTTTAATTATGTTAATCATATAAAGGTGGGTACACTAGAGGTGGACACGGAAGATTGAAGTGAGGATGCAAACGCAAATGGATTGCCGCCATAGGTATGGTGATATCTTTTTGTTGGTCAGTTAATATACATGATTATAATCGTCCAGGTGAATTATTTGGGTTGCCAATTCAGCAGCAAATAACTATGGGTCAATAAGTTGGCGGTCGAAAGAAATAATTTGAACATGTGTTGTCTAGAGGTTATGTACTTATTATGTAAAATTACTAATACATGATTCCTTCTTTGCTCGGTCCGGGCATCCTGGGATCAGGTTTCCAGCCATGCTCGGTATTTTGGCTAGGACTTCGTATTCTCAGGTTGTGGCCTTATGCCTCATTGTGGATTGATTGTAGAGACATTGGCTTAACTTTGTTTCATTTTCATCGCTGCTGAATGAGTGTTTATATTCTAAATGCGTTGTATCTTCGCAGCATAATTGGCCCGTGCTCTGCTTCGAGTGCTTTTTGTTGTTGCTTTCACCTTCGGTCCACAGACTTCAGCCTTGCATATGTTGACGAGGCGAGTTTACCATGACCTGTTCTATTGCCTAAATTTTATCCTTCACAAATTAGTACAAACATGATTATTACTAATCAGTGACAACTTTTATTTTGTTTAGAAGTAAAATCGTATCTGAACAAGATTTTTTGCACTACTGTTTACAGGAACTGCAGACCGATAATATCAAAACGAGCAAAGCCAGCTACTCTCAATTAACCGACCTCAGCCGCACCTGCACTTGCACTTAAAACTGCCATGGATGTTTAGCAGCAGCATCTTGAAAAAAAGGGTACGAACCAAAAACAAAGCCTGGTGATGATGACAATGTTGATATAACTGCTACATAAAGACGACGATTTTATTTTTGTACCACAATCTGATCATCAGGTATGTTGAATTCTGTTTACAAACTATTAATTCCTGATGCACGAGGATGAACAGTATGCGATTTACAAATTCTGTTTTTTAAAACAGTAGACGATTTAATTTATAATGTAGATTTCTATCTTTATAAACTACATAATAAGAGAGGGTTAAAGATGTAGGATTCTTGATGTATACTTTATACCTACGTTTTAGGTCGTTGTTGCTTAACTAAAAAAATACCATGCAATAATCAACGACATGAAACAACGCCCTGCCGCAACGCGGCGGATCGTCGCCCACCTCGTTTGATAATAAAAACTTTAAATAAATAAAAACTATTTGTGACGCTCTTTTGACAAAAAAAGTAAAAACAAAAAAATAAAATAAAATAATTTATCAAAGTTGAGAATTTATTGGGTAAACATCTTACTATGGTAATGTACAAGTGGAGGGTGCCCGCTGCGTTGCAGCGGGTATTTTTTTTAATTGTTTTACGATAAATTTATTGGGCATGTTGTATTATTTTTTTTGAGCTTCGTGCACGTTATTTTACATTTTTTTTTTGCTTAAACTGTAGTTGTAGGTTTTTTTTTCCTTGAAAGTAGATGCGCTACCGTACGCGGTTTGTTAACTCCGGTGGATAGATACCTTTGAGCATTTTAAAATTCGAGCAGAAATCGTAAGTTTAGCTAGCTCATTACTACCTTTTACGCATATGTCTGTTTTAGTTGTAGCCACTATTAAGGAAAATAAATATTGGGCTTGAAATGACCAAGAAAAGAGGCTAAATGGAGTATAAAATGGGGCAAGTAAATAGTCCATAAACAAATAATATTTTATTGCAGGAAATAATATATTTATGGCACCATGCCCGAAACTCTCTGCTTATTATTCGGCTAATTATTTATTCCGGTTTGTGACTTTGTGCAAAGCTATTGGCTGAAGAAACATTTTTTAATTGCACGGTTCCCTATTTCTCCTCCTATAGTATATAGAGAGAATACCACTTTATAATACTTTTGGAACTTAATTTTAATAGAAAGGCTTAAATTTTCAAATTACACATCTGTCTATTATAAAAAAATTTGATCAAATACTAATATTGGTAACCGATATGTTCTTTAAAATAAAATAAATTTGTGTAATTAATAATATAAATGATTGTAAGTTTGTAACTGAAACATTTAAAGTACCATTAAGTAAATAACCATTATTAACTTTGGGTTATATAATTTTAAATCCACATTAAATTATAGGTTATCTATTTTATAGTATAAAAAAGACCGTGAAGAGATGATAGATTCATTTTAGAAAGTGATTGTGTACAATGGTGAAAGAACGATGTTGGCTTGAGATTGTGAAGTCAACCACGACGTGTCATCTTTATTACCGTGTTTCAAAACATCACCATTGTTGCTTTCTTCCCTTTTTT
>LBNU01034769.1:2633-22135 GCA_014162995.1 Artemisia annua
CCTTCTACTGGGAATTTGAGCATTCCATGTGCCGTGGATGGTACTGCGCGGAGGGCTGATATTCCTGATCTTCCGATGATGCCATTGTATGGCGAGGGAGATCTAATCACCATAAAGTTCATCCATGATTTTGTGGAGTGCTCCTTGTTGCCGACCGTAACTAGTATCCGTAGTTGTCCTATTGGCCATATCTTTTCTCCCGTGAAGCCTGTTAACAATGATGTGGCGGGGATCAATTGGCTTTGTATCTCCGGCCGTAGTCTCTTGAAACAATGTTCGTACATTATTTCCGCGGATGCTCCTCCATCAACGTACATACGGTGGATATTGTGACCCCCCGCATATATTTCAATGGTGAGTGGCTCCGCCACTGCGTTGTCTGCAGTCAACTTTGGGAAGGAAATTTCATCGTTAGGAGAGAACCTCTGGCTGACCATTTGCTTGACTTTCCGCTGCCATGATTGTATCATGTAAATTGTGTCTGCCTTGTCTTTAGGTGGTTCTTTTTTATCTGCGGTTCTTTGCTTATCCTTCCATTCTTTAATGTTTTTGACTAAGTGGTCCATCCTACCCTCTTTTACTAATTTATCAATTAGTTATCGAAGTTGGACACACTCGTTCGTTGTGTGGCCTTTCTGTCCATGATAGTCGCAGTACCCATTCCCTATGCGCTTTCCTTCTGGAGTGCGCATTGCTGGGGGTTTAGGAAAATTTGCTCCCTCTGTTGCGAATATCTCTCTAGGAGTTTTTGTCAATGGGGTATACTTGTCGTTCCCCCGTGCGCCTCCATCATTGCGATAGCTTTTGTTACGATTGCCGACATGGTCATTGGATTGTCTCCTTGACTGTTCTTGCGGCCTGTAGTTCGAATATGCTTTCTTGCTATCCGCGACGGCGGCTTCTCCTTGAATGAAAGACCTTGTACGCTTCATTAGTTCGTCGAAGGTTTGGAGAACTTTATCATTTAATTTTTTGATAAGTTCTTGGTTGTTGATCGCATTCATGAATCCTGAAATTTTTAGTATTTCAGGACACGCCTTGACGTGTATGCATTCGTCTTTGAAGCGCTCCATGAAGGCGCTCGTGGACTCCCCTTGGCGCTGTTTAATCCTGGCCAATTCTACTGGGTCCTTAGCGCACTTTTTTCTTTGTGTGAAGTTCAAGCGGAATGCTTTCCGGTTCTTTGCTTACACATATATAAATGTTGACTATTAAAGTTGCTTCTAGAATGACTTAATATAACGTTCTTTATTAAAAAGTTCTTATTCATTTTGACAGTAACTTATGGCAAATATACAAAATCTTCTTAGGTTGGGCGTTATGGTAGTTGTCGACCAATGGTATCATCATTACACACATTTTCAACCGCGCGCGAAGGTTTGGTTCGGTGGTGCAAACCATCAACCTTATTCTTACTTTTCGTTTTGTTTGTGTGTGTTTGCGGAGTTTTTTTTTTTTTTTTTTTTTTTTTTTTTTTTTTTTTTTTTTTTTTTTTTTTTTGTGAACAGGCGGAGATTTTAATTGAAAGCTAGCAAGAAGCTAGGCAAAGGATTACATAGAAGTGATGGCGTTAGAGGGTCCCTAGCCATCTTAACCAAAAATTATTAACCTTCCTACATACCCAAACAAGTTTGAGAGACAAAGTATCATGGGGGCTTGTGGTCAGTGGTAAAGGCTTTAGTAGTTAAGCGAGCCCAATGAGAGTAGTACCTTTTTGGTTTACGACCGGGAAGTCCTCCACTTGGGAACACAAGCTCTAATGAATATCAAGGCGAACGGGAATAGATGGGTTATCCCCTAAGGAGAGGCTCGCCGGTTGGTATCTCTGCCCGAGGGTGCAACACTAACTCGAGCCAACAAACTAACATCTAAACAATTAACCCGCATTAAAAAAAAAAAAAAAAAAAAAAAAAAAAAAAAAAAAGGTTTTGAGAGACAAAGTTGTCGAAGTCAAAAACTTTTCTTAGCTTCTTCGTTGCAAACAAGAGTGCGTTTCTGAAATTTCACATATGCCATGCACACCACAGAGAGAAGAAAGAAGCTTTCAACATCGACCATTTGAGGCTGTTTAAGACCGCAACCCATTGACCAAGACCTCCCACAGCAAAGACAGGAATCAAGCAAAAGGGAATGTAAATATTCCACCACCTCCCATTAAATGAATAAATCTGAGGCCAACGAACATCCGAAGAAAAGATGATTGCGAGATTCCACCTCGCTCTCACAAGCTGGACATAACACACAATGAATGTCCATACCTCTATTAGATAAATTGGTTCTAGTGGAGTATGTTTGTATAAAATAAAATATTTTTATACGTTTGGTTTGATGATTACCATTACACATGTTTGATGATGAGTTTGATGATATGTTGAATGACGATGTGACGTTGACGTGGCTGATATGACCAATAACACTTAGCCTTATATTATTAAACATTAAAAACAAAAACATGTAGAGATGATGTAAAGACTAAAGTGAGTGATAATCAATCATATATATGAGTGACCCTTCAACAAGTACAATTAGATGCATTTAGTAAAAGAAATTTAATGTTACCAATATTTGTACCATCTCCATCTATGCCCCCAAAATATGATACTTTTATTTTTGATATATCTAAAAGAAATTCACTTACGGCATTTCTTAGTCAAGATTATTTCACACATCATCAATGATCATGTGATACCCGTTACTAGAATGGTAGCTTATAAGTTTCTAATATTATCATTGTTGAATTAGCATAATTAATAGTTTCATCAAATTATGTCATATTTATTTTTTGTGAAAACGTTAACCTATCGATAATCCATCTTAATTATTCCACAAATATAACCTATCCATAATCCATCTTAATTATAATACGAAATAATTGAGAAAGCTAGTGATTTACCCGACTTCATAAGCTCTCGTGAAGACTGATTTACCTTTCGGATTACTAACAATTGAATTTCTATTCGTATTGACAAGAGTTAGGCTGGACCTAGTAAGGAATGCCAATCCCTTCCATTTTCTCTGCCACGTCAGCTTTCTCTCTCCAGCGACTTTCAGGCAATTAGGTGCCCCAGTAAGGCGACCTACACTATAAAAAACATACCCCACAAAAACACATTTTCTACATTAAAAAAAGGGGGGACCCTCATCCACAAAATAGGAGGGATTGATTTTGTCTCACGGTAAGGAATCGACTAGTGATCGATCTATCCATTCGATCTGTGCACTTACTGCATGCAGCCTTAGAGCACTCGGTAACATGACTTTCGTTACCGAGTTATAACTTAACTCACCTGCGTTAACGTGGTTTTTGCCTTACCGTCCCCAAAAGTCATTGATGCATTAACACATCGAGTTATGCGCATAACGTGCGTTAACTTGAGTGAGTTATGACTTTTGGGGGTGAGTTAAGGTGCTAACGCAGCGGTAACATGACTTTTGGGAGTGAGTTATATGATAACGCAGGGAAGTTAAGGTGAGTTATCTTACCGTCCCCTAAAGTTAACGCATCATGTTAATACCTTAACGCTGACGTGGCGGTGAGGTACGGGATAACTCACCATCATGTTACCGATTGCTCTTATGCGTTTGTATTTCAAAACAAGAGATTACAAATTTGGTTAAAATCATATAAAGAAAATGATAAATATATTTTCTTATGTTGAATTTAAAGCAAACCTACTAAAATTTAATGTTTGGTTTTGTCGTTGTCTTTTGTCACCATTCCACAATATAACGCTCGTGATTTCCGCGTGAAGATGCACTTTTTTTGACTCTGAAACTATCAATCAACTCATACGTTCCATTTATTAAAAAAATAAATCATTTCTTCAATAATACACCTATACATTCTATTTGTAGAAATTCAAATAATCGCCTCCCCTCTATATATCATTACTTATTGAATTTGATTCACATTTAAAATGTATTATGCATGTGTGATGTGTCCATATGTATAATGTAGTAGCTTTATTAGTACAACACATGTGAGGTCATAGGAATTTTCACTTCATCCAATTATTATAAGTATGGACGGAACTTAGAATCCTTAAAATTTTTGACCTTATGTATATTTTGTACTCTTTCATATATGGTTTTACTCATTTTTAATAAAAAAAAATTCAGCGTAGTGTGTATCGGTCCCCCTAAAATAAATACTTTTCAAGTTGGCCCCTCCACAAACGACGTTCAAGTTCCGTCCCTGATTATAAGAGCTTAATTTATGTCATCCGAATGATTTTTTATGTACTAGCGAAAAAACATGTGGGCTAATAAAGAATATCCTTAATATTGTGATAAATAAGGAAACTTAGTCAAGAGGGTTTAGGTTTAAATATTAAGAGACATGTAGGGTGCGTTTAGTTTGAGAAAAACTATTTTTAGTTTTGTAGAAATTTTGAAATGAAATTTATCTTCAAAACATATTTGGAAATATAAAAAACGCGTTTTGTTTATGTTTCTATTTTATTTTGAAGAGGAAAGGGAGAGTTTTGGTTACAAAGGAAAATAAGGAAAAAACAAAATATCATTTTGTAATTTTCCTTGTTTTGGGTAAAAGAGTTTCACCCTGGTAAAATATATTAATCACAGAACAACCTCAAGCAACGCTTGAACAACCTCTAACCACTAAACGCTTGTGACATGCCACATAGCAAAACAAACTAGACACATACAATAACTAAATCACCAATAGGAAATAACCAACGCAGGAAACATGAATCACCAATTGTATTGTCTTTCCAAAAAAAACAGACATGTATCACTTATTCCCTATATATTATATATGAAAAGATGTCCTGCGAGGTTGCGACATACTTAGTTGTAAGGGCCTGTTTGATTTGTAAATGGGTTTAGAATTAGCATTAGCATTTGGATTTGCATTTGATGTAAGATAAATAAATGTATTAAAAAACTATAAATAATTAAAAATATATATAGAAAAAAATGAAAAAGAAATATAAAAAAGATGAGTGAGATGATAATATGTGGCTATGAAAATTTTGCACAATTTTCAAAACTGAAAAAAGTTGTTTTTGCTTCGAAACCAACTCATCCTATTGGGTTTTACAAAATGTAGAGTTTGAAGGTGTGACTATTATATGGAAGTCTAACCCGAGTCTACCAAACATCTCATTAATGTTATATCAAAACAAAACCCAAGCCAAAGTAGGCAAATAAACACACCCTAAAATATTTGGGTAAAAGGGATTACACGGTTAACTTTTATAAATATCGAGAGTTAATTACAAGCAATGAGGAATTATACCGCATTGTATAGTCTGACATGCCGAACATAAAAATCGAGAGTTAATTCAACTTTATGAATATTTCGTTCTAAAAGAGAACATAAAAGTTGTCTATGTTTTTGTTTCAGAGTTACCTACTTTTAACACGAATTGACATAAATGAAACCAAATACTTGGAAGTCTCATAACTATGATAGATTCATGGGACAACGAAAATCATCTAAGAGTGCGTTTGGTTTGTAAACGGGATTAGAATTAGAATTGGATTTGAAAAATATTTGAAAGAAAAAGATGAGAGAGAAAATGTAAAATTATATAAAATATATATATATATAAGCTGGTACAGTTAAAAAAATATATCATTTGTAAACTCCAAGAAAAAGAAAACGCATATTTAAAAAGAATATAAAGAAAGTTTGTGGCTCACATATAAATATATAGGACGTGTCAATATTTATTGTATCTTTTATCCGAAACCTCCCAACCCACAAACTTCCCAACCCACAATGGAATGAGTTTTTGATTTAATTCCATTGCATTACTTCAAAATTATTGTACTAAACCATAGTAACATAATTCGATAGAAATGCCACGAATTACGATCCAGTTCGCGCGTTCCTAATTTGGGTACGATTCGGTCGGGAACAGGGAAATTAACAATTCAAATCTCAAGCCTTCTCAATCATGAAGGTGTTAACTTTTTTTTAACTTTAATACAAAAATTTTAGTATGTATGACTTATGAAAATTTTAGAAGTGTCAAACTATTTTTTCAATTTGGATGATAAGATTTCTTTTGTAATCCTTAGGAATATACTAATTATTAGGTACATCATCCCCCATTGAACCGAATTTTAGGCACCTAGCGAACCGCGATCCCGATCCTCGATCGCATACAGGAGCGATCCCCGTTCCATGTGACTATGTACTAAACAATACTTTTAAAATATCAATCCATTCCAACAACTTAAAACCCTCTTACCAATCAGAACCTAAGACTTGATAAATAAAAGCAATTTGGCTAATTGCTTTGATTCTTATTTCGGTAGGCGGGTTTGAAACTCCTAAAACCAAGCTCGTAAGCAAAGCACGAAGTTTATGCTTATGATTCGGCATTCATAGTTTGTAGCAAGAAATCGGCCACTTTGATCAAGCTGAACTATATGTGTACTAGATTTTCTAGTTTCTAACATTTTAATTTCCCATATGTCATTATCAGTTAATCACACGATTAGGTTGATTCTCAGGCCTAAAAATTAAGCATAAGTATCAATACTCTTCTACTCCCTAACAAGCATGACATAGCAAATATGCACCAGAGATCAACTCAATCAACTTCCTATAATCAACACAAGCTACACAAGTTTTATATGCAAGATACAAGATAAGATACGACACCTATAGTTTTTCACGAAACCACCCTTTTATACCTCGCACCATGTTTTCTGCAGCGACTTAAAGCATGACTTTCTGCATGCACATTAATGGATAAGGGCAATAACGTCATCTCCTACCATACACTGCAAAACTCATTTACCAAATACTCGAAATCAGCAACTTGCCAAAAGCCTTGGATGACATACTCTAGAAACACTAGGAGATTCTGTATAATGTACATCCATAGGATTATTTTTTGTCTCCTCATGAGAATTTCTTACGTTGGTGGGTCCCACAAAAACTTTCCTTGGCTCGATAGCAACTGGGACCGAACTCTTGAGAGGTGGCGTGGCACCTGGTGCTTGTGAAGGGCCACCAATAAGTTGGTTAACCATTTCAAGAACCTCACTCATCTTTGGCCTCGACTTTGGGTTTCTAGACAAACATCTATTGGCTATAATCGATAACTTTTGTGCTGACTTCAGTGAGTACTTACCCTCGAGTCTTGAGTCAATTATTAGCCGGAACTTTTTGGAGTCTAGGTAGGGCTTGACCCATTCTAGAAGCTTCTGCTCGTTCTTGGGTCTATTTTTGTCTAATGGGCGACGGCCTGTGATTAGTTCGTACAAGAAGACACCGTATCCCCATACATCACTCTTGGATGTTAGATGCCCGGTTTGGATGTACTCTGGAGCCGCGTACCCCATAGTTCCCACGACCTGGTGACAATATATTAGACATAATTAGAAATTTAATGAGGAAAACTCGAGATATATAGTAAAATCTCTAAATGCCCTTTATTACGGAAGCAAAGGTATCTTGTGAGTTGGAGAGTTCAGCAATTTGCAATAACTACAATTGGTTTATAAGTTATTGATAAAGAAGTTGCAAATCTCATATCCAAAATAGTATATTTGCAACTTTCTTGAGTGAGAGAATGAGTAGACTTTTGGCTGATAAAAGATATGTCAATTGGAAAAAAATCGGTGGTGAGAATTTTGAGAAATTCAATTACTAATGGGTCGATGTGGGTTGTGCTTTATCTCAAATGGGCCAAATAAAAATGCACAGCTAAGAGGGGGAATGGGTCAAACACGTCGAATCGGTCAAAATCTATTTTTAAGGCATGGACACTTATTCAATAAAACTTATAACTAGTGTTATGATATTGTTTTAGTAATTTTAAGTAAGACATTAATAATCTACAAAACTAAAGAAATGGACAAAACATCATACCGCAGTTGAGACATGAGTAAGACCTTCCGGAGGACCTAACCGAGCCATTCCAAAATCTGAAAGCTTAGCATTCCAATGCTCATCAAGAAGAATGTTGGAAGATTTAAAATCTCTGAATATAATCTACAATAAACAAAAGTTGTTTAGTCTTGCAACCAGGCTAATTTGTATTAACTTTTTATTGGTGCTAGTGGAACTTTAAAATACCTGAAAATCCATCTCTTCATGTAGATATGTCAAGCCACGAGCAGCGTCTTGAGCCACTTTCAATCTCATAGTCCATGAGAGAGTTTCACCGGATCTTGAAGATAAATGATCTTCCACACTTCTATTTGGCATATATTCATAGACTAGAAGTCGTTGTATTCCTCTTTCATCGTCTTCTGCACAATAACCAACTAATTTCACAAGGTTTGGATGCTCAACCACTCCAAGAACGTTCACTTCCGTTACCCACTCTTTGTGCCCCTGATGCAACATAATCAAGATTGTCAATAGGCAAAGACAAAGGGTTTATTAGATATTTCACGAATGACATGTAACCGAGCATCTTCCTTAAACAAGGACAAAATCAGAAGTTGCACTGTTCATGATACAAAGAAAGTTTGAACTTTGAAGATTATTGTAGTCTAATATAGTACTATAATGTATATCGCGTATCGCCTATCAGCATAAAAGTTAAAACGATGACATGGTGCTTATGGGTAATTTTTATGCTGATATGGCATTTTTGTTGTTTAATATGATGTTGCTGACATATAACTATATATGCTGACACATAACTATATAAGAGGTTTATAGTTCAACGTAGCTACTATAATGTTTTGGGAACAATAAAAAATTGGAAATCAATTTTGGAATTACAGTTGACTATCGAAAGTCAAATGTCTAGAGTAAACCATACAGAAACAAAGCTTACCTGTAATCCAGTTCTGCCTAGCTGTTTCACAGCCACTTCGAGGCGATTTGTAGGATCTCGAGGGTTTTTTATCACACCCGTATAGACACACCCGAATCCTCCCTCACCAATCTTTGCAGACCGGCTAAAGTTCTTGGTAGCTGACTTGAGCTCAGACAATGTGAATACTCTAAGATTACTTGGTCTTTGTGAAAAACTAGGAAAATGAGGGCTTCCCACCGAGTCTATGCTAAGATCAGAGACATTTCGAGAATTTGAATCCGATCCAGACCGTCGTATATCCCGATCTGTGAATAGAGAACTAAAGGAATGTACTGAAAGCGATTTTGTAGACGTTTTAGATGTTTCGCCCTTTTTTTCGCTGTTAGATAACCGAAAACACTTCATGGCTTCTTAATTTGGTCTTCTAAACTGTTTACATTGGAATTAAAACTAGAATCAGCATAATTCACAAGAAATAGTCAAATTATGAATAACCACAAATCTATCGTACCGAAGTGCACAAACATTCATATGCAACAAAAGCAGTCACCTTTAATCAAATCAAACAGAAAGTCAATCTGATTGCACAACTAAAAGATGCTAAAAGAAAGAATCTTTCAATGTCTAGCACATGATTGAGTGTGAGAATTTGGTATTTTATATTATCTTCTGAATGACATGTAACCATCCAACAAAGCAATTTCAGTACTAGCAACCCATCTTCAATTAAGGGATTGACTGTAATCCAGACCGAATTTAAAAAGCTTGAAGCTTTAAACACTTTCTTTGTTCTATTATCTTAGAAGCTTAGATTAACACATCATAAATCAACAAAATATAACACAATCCATAATGACTAGGGATGGCAACGGGTCGGGTTTGGGTCGGGTTTTAGTGAACCCGTACCCGTACCCGTTTATGAAATCCATACCCAAACCCGCCCCAAAACCCGATGGGTACCCGTTTATGAAATCCATCGGTTTTTCGGGTTTTCCCCGCGGGTTTCGGTTACCCCCAATTAAATATTATATGAACAAAATGGCGGTATTAATATTAAGTCACATTAAAATCCATCGAAAAAACAAAAGAAAACACCATAATATATTCATTTTTTTTTAATTGCCTTTCGAAAAATAAATAAATAAATAAATAATATTCATTTTTTTTTAAGTTAAAGAAAATGAATATCGTATCAAACGATATAACGCTTTTGAATAATTCATGTACAGAATAAAATATGTTATGTAATAGAGATACGTATATAAAAAATATAATGGAAGAAATTATATATAATGTATATATATATTCTAGTTAATTATAATATCAATAAAGCGGATATAGATTCGGGTAAGCGGATACGGGTACGGGTACGGGTAATCGGGCGGGTATTATCTGAACCCGTACCCGAACCCGTACCCGGCTAAAAAATTATATCAATACCCAAACCCGCATCCAAACCCGCCAACCCGCCCCCGAACCCGACCCAACCGGTTCGGGTTTCGGTTTTCCCCATCGGTTTCGGGTGCTTTTGCCATCCCTAATAATGACAAAAACTTAACATTTACAGGAAATCTAGAGAACACAAATAACCAATCACAAAATGGGCTAGTGGTAAGACACCTAACCCCCTCATAAGAGGTCTAGGGTTCAAACCTAACTAGGTACTTATTTGGGGGTGGCGAGGGAAAGGATCGGAAGTGGTCACAGAGATACCTTAGTTAGGTCGCGTACAATCTCAGTTTGACTCGACCCTCCCCGGGTAACATGAACAGAGAAAACCACATCCCTTCCCGTTTACCCGTTAAAAAGAAACCATATGAAATAATCACAACATGATATCCAACAAAAGGACTCACCTATTAACAACCTAAAAACCAATCTAAATGCAAAAACACCAGGTTCCAACATATACTCACAACTAAAAGAGGCTAAAGAACATATCTTTTTAATGTTTGCCACATTATTAAAGGTGTGAAATGATCTTATTCATAACTTTAATTTCACATGTACTCAAAAGCAATTGCAATTACTAGCAATCTTATTATAAAGGGATTGGTTGTAATCAAGACCCAATTTAAAGAAAGACGCTTGAAACCTTAAACCACTTTCTTTGTTTTCTGTACATACTCAACAATTTAACACAATCTTCAAATTAAAAAAAAAAAAAAAAAAAAAAAAAAAAAAAAAAAAAAAAAAAAAAAAAAAAAAAAAAAAAAAACTACTAAATGGAATACTAGTTAAACTAACGTTTAGATAAAAACTCCAGCAACCCGCTCCATCGATCTGCTCCAACTCCTACTAGTGCCAAACATACCCATAAGCTTCCATAAGCCCAAGCCTATAAAAAGGGCCTATAGCTAGTCAAATTACTTAAATACCTTTCAAAACATAATAGATTATCATCATGTAAAAGTTGGAAATATATGCGAATTTAATTTGATGTATTTTTATGTGATTTAACATTAATAAGTTTCAGCTCCAACTAATTGGCTAAAGAGCTTTATAAAACTATAAGTTTTAGCTTTCGGCTTATAATATAAGCCTCAACCCCAGTTCATTACGCCAAACATACCATTTGTGCTTGTGGTTTCGGGTTTCTTTTAGGGCCGTATACATATCTACAAGTAAGAAGGCGCCCGCTGCGTTGCAGCGGAAATTTTCGAGAAAATTTTGCGATAATCATTTACGAACAATGTTTGGGCAGTGCTTCTCGTTGTGAGATTGTGGTATATTTTTTGCCAACATGTGTTGTATTTGTTTGGAATAAATGTTGTGTCAAGATATATTTGTAGTTGTCGTATTGTGTCGGGCACCAGTATGTTGCGGCGGGGCTAATTTTGGCATTTTATAGTTTTAAAAAAATTTAGGATAATTTTTAAAGTTATTTGATAGGTTAAGGGTGCATTTTGAAAGTTCTTTTATTTCTCTTNTTTTTTTTTTTTTTTAATGCTACAGTGTTGTTGCAGCAAAAGCCGGAATTTTTTAATGTTTGCTACATTTTTTTTTGTTTTTAATTCTAGCAAGGACCAATAGGGGCGAAGCATGGTTTGTTGTTTATTATTAAATTTTGTCTTCGCTCGAGGCATGTATTCTTCGCTCCATACATCTCCATCAGCCACTAAAATTGCACCGTTTTCTCTCTCTATAATATATACGAGGTGGATCACCCGCGCGTTGCCACGGGATGTTTTGCCAAATAAGGTTTAGCAAGTATTGCAAAAATAGGAATGGTACAAATAAGTATGATGCTCCCATCGATAAGTGACTGATTTTGGCGTGCTTGGAACAGGAGAACGACGTTGAGCCAAGCAAAATACCCAGAAAAATATACAACTGGAATGATAAAATCAAGACTTAAACAACCCCCCCCCCCTAAAATCCATAGTGGCTGTTCATTACATCTAACAACAAAATATTGCCTCATGTATGATTTTAAACTTTTTATGCATTTAATATTCGGAATACTCGAAGTAAAAGCTAAAGGAGCCACACTGAGAAACGAAATATTGCCTCATGTATGTTTGGGGTTTCGATTGATGTGGTTTTGGAAGGNGCCTAATCCTCACAGCCGGTAATTTGATGCCACCATTCTTAACTCTATAGATGCCCTGATCCTAACAACTCTCTATTCTAAAGCAACCTGATACACGTATAAAGTGTGGTTCTAGTACACGTCACCATCAAATCAAGAAATAAACATAAACATAAGCTCAAAAAAGAGCCTACCCAGACACCCCTTTGATAGATTGCCATCTTGTAACCTTTGTTTTCAGAAATAAATGGAGCTATCTACAACGCTGCAAAGATAGCATCTCGACAACTGAACAACATTTAATCTCTACTTTTTAGGCATAGTAAAAATGCTTAGAGCACGGGCAAATATCAATAGAAACTCCCCAAAAAGAAAGCTTTTAGAAACCGGAATTGTACAACTTAGCCTAACAGGTTTCAACCTGTACCACTGAACCTTCTCATTTTGCTGTCACTTTTCCTTTTCTAACACCCTGTATATAGCCACAAAGGACATATATTTCAACCGTACAATAATGATTGCAGCAGGCGAATAAGTCTCTATTGTTTGTCCTAATTTTTTACGTAAAAGTGATAAGGGGGTGTTTAGGCCTAATAATTTTGGCAATATAATCATCAGATTGCAACTATTTCAATAAGATTTCAATACTCAGCACAAACAATTGAAAAGCTCATAACCTAGAAACACAACTTTGGCTCTACAATATCTACAATAATATATAATCAAATCAGGCAAAGAAAATACCTAAGGCGAAGCTTGTACACTTCACATACCAGTCAAACCTGAATACCGACGTGGCTCGAGACACTATAACGCAAGCCTAATGCGCTTCCTTTCTCCATAACCTAAAAGTATCAGCAGCCACATAAAAAGAGGTGAGAGTGAAATCTTTTAAATCTTTGACATGCCAGAAGGGTTCACATTTTTACGCATACCTGATGTCGAATTAGCATAAATCGAAGCCATCCCTAGAAGTATCTGCCAACGAAAACAATCAACATTCAATAGTGACAACAGAAAATTATTATTTGAAACTTTTCGGCTTATATAAGTTTATCAGGTCATAATGAACTTATATAAATCGAAAATTTTCAAAAAAGAATACATTTTGTCTTAAAATTTATTAATCAATAAAGTGTGAAAAAACTGACTCAAAAAATGCTCAGATCAACCTGAGCAAACCCGATGAACTTTACGTAACCCGACAACCCATCAACTTTCCACCTCCAACCAAGTCAATGTATATATATATAAGAAGAAAGTAAAGACGTACGTTTTTTTTTTCTGTTCCAAGCAACTTTGCTCTCTCCAATTGTCGAGGGTAAGCTGCATATGCACAACAGAGAGTGGCTATTTACATCTAAAAAGATCAAAAACAGATTACTTGATGCGTTTGAAATCAATTTATGTGAGTTTCAGTAAGCAGATTGTGAAAAGTGATTTAATCATTCTGACCTAAAGAAAGAAACATTTTTAGTTTTGTTGATGCATAAACTTTAAAATTTCAAGTGCATTAGATCACGAAGATAGTAATCATGTACATACGTTTCATACCACTTTCTGGTTAGATGGTTAGTTTCGGTAACAAATCCTAAACCACCTTTGTAAGGAAGTTGCAAGTTTGGATTCCCGCCAAAAACAGCAAGATGCAAAGTTCGCCACTGATGCGCGGGATTGCGACCACGCACTAGGGTTTTACTTCTCAAGGGATCTTAAGAAGCTTGCAATCCCCACCAGGCAGTGTACCTGACCGATGTAGTATAGTGTAGTGGCAAGTACCGGGGGATTGATCGTTCTCTGCGGGAATAGTGTCATTAGGATTGAAAAGCTACTCTAATAGGTCTAGGGGTGAGGGAAGATTCTTTTTGTATTTTTATATTTTTAAGAAAGCCAGTAAAAATCTCGGGTTTGAAGGAGTGGGCGGAATTAGTTGCTAGTCAACTAACCCAAATAACTACTAATGCAAATAAAATAAAATAACAAGAAAGTAAATGTTTGTGAAAACTAATATGGAGAGAAGTGTGTTTACTTAGATTTCCTTACTCCCTAACTATCTTTTACCGATTGATTAGTGTGTATTAATTGCGTGGATGACGGATTGTATTCCTTAATACCATTCGTAGGGGTGTGTACGGACTTCCCCTAACTCTATGAGCTCCTACTTCACTCCTATGTCGAGCCGGCTAAGAAGCTCCTAACATGGGATCACTAGAGTTCACTCATGCATTAAATACAATCAAATAACCTTAGTACACCTTGGTTCATGTTTCTTAAGACGTTCAAGCATGTTACCAACCGGAAGTCTGCTAGTTTTCTTAAGCCTAACATCGATAATCACCCATCCAATACAATTAATAACACACCATTCAATCAATAATCAATAGTTGGGTTTCATTAGATCTAAGCAAAAACAAAGAAAACCTAGCCTAGCATGTTAAATAAAAGACAAGAACAAGATAGAATCAAACAACACATAGACATATTGAATGATTAATTGATTACTTATCTTCAATGTAACATGGAAGATCCCAAGGTTAAAAACCTTGAAAAAGCTGCTAAAAATCGTCTAGGGTTTCTCCCTTAAAAGTTCCACCCTTATGACTAAAAATTATGCGAATATATATAGAAAAACAGATCTGACGGCGTCACGTTATAGCCTTGACGCCGTCACCTCGCCGTGGTTAGGGTTTCTTGATGGCCTTCTTGACGCCGTCCCCCTTTAATCTCCCAAAATCCATTCTGGCCTATCAAGGCTTGACGGCGTCACATCCATGCTTGACGCCGTCAAGGGGACTATTCAGCAGATTTTTGGCACTTTGTCGAATTCTTCACTTAAATGCTCAAAAAATGTACAAAATGCTTCCTTTTCCAGAATTTCTCTCCAAAGTACCTAAAATGCCAAAAGGAACGATTTAGGGCGATATTTGATTAAATAATACGATTTATGGCTTAAATGACCCCCGAAAAGCGGTACACTTTTCGCCTTATCAAATACCCTTACACTTGAGATTTGCTTGTCCTCAAACAAATGCGCTTTTATTCTAATCAAAATACAAGTTAGGGGTTATTTAACGCTAATATAAAAGTAATTACAACAATTAATCATTCCACTTTAATCATAATAAGCACGGAGATTACATACTAGCACCTCACAAGTAGTGTTTAGATACTCACATCTCTCAGGTGTCATAGAATTATATCTCATAAATGAAAATGGACAATATCTCTCACTACCTGTCATAGCAAATAGGTTACCATAGGCTTGGGAAAGGATCGAAAACCTTCTCCACTAGGCGTAAGCACCTAAGATAAACTATCACAGAGGACTTTACAAAAGGGTTGTAATGAGGTGTAGGGATATGATAAACACGGTTTTGTTGGATAAGGGATATTTTACTGGTGGCGAGTTAAAGATCTTGATTAATTACATGTACAATATGGCGTTGCTAAGCCAAGACTAGACTCGACTAACGCTAATTAAAAACTAATAAAACATATAAAGAAACGGGATGGTAGTCCGTATGTTTTTTCTACTTTTCTTTTTCTCATTTTTTTCTTTTTTTTGTAATTTTTTTTGAATACATTCTTGCCCTACCATCCAAAATAATACATCATAGGGGCCTCGGTTCTCCCCTTACACTTGAACTTTTACATACTTTACAAATAACTAATCTAATGACTCGAATTAAGATAATCGAAACACTTGGAGTACTTTTAAAATATTTAGCACATATGGGGGTAATAATGTTGTTCTTCCCCATTACTCCATTACACTAGTACTTTACCCATGAGTCCCAATCGTCCCAAAACAATATGTACAAGGATATGACTCGACTTAGCAACCATGTAATCAATTAGATAATTAACTAAGGGTTTAAACAAATGTTGTCACAATAATGCACTAAAGGTGAGTGCATACAAGGTAGGCTAAGGCGATTTGGGTGTACATTTAAGTGGGGTGTAACAAATTCTTCCTTTAAGTAAAATGCTTAAAGTTAGAAACGAAAAGATAGGCTCGGAGGGGTGTACTAGGGGTATCGTGTACTAAAAATGAGTACAACGCTAAGGGTGTGGGAGAATTACTTGACCAATGAAGTCAATGTAATTATAACAAAAACACAGGTGTAAAACAATGGGTTAATCCTAATGCCTCTTATCATGTAGTAAATCTAACTACACGAATGTAGTCTCACTTGTGGATTCGGGATGGTCCTATCGCAAGTTCTAGAATCTAAGTGCTACCGGTACACACATCATAGCATTAAAGATGAATGCTTTTCCTACCAATTCTAGGGGCGAACCTCACATATTTGGGGTGGAAAATTTTTTAGTGGTACGGTTTTTGTGCTAGTCATATAACTCCTATCCATGAGACGCTCATTAAGACCAAAGTTTCACTCCTAAATGTTGTAAAAAATTTTAAATTTGGCACTAAAATTGCCCTAACAGGTATTTCTCTCAGTTTTATTACACATCTACCTTTAAACAAACAAAGATCAAGCGTAATTGCATTCTCTAAGGTATCGTAATTTACCCCCCCCCCTTACACTTAAGATGAACATTGCCCCCAATGTTCAAATAATAAGATGTAAAAGTAAATAAGGTAAAAGAATGAAATCAAATACTCCCTGATTCGCTTGGTGGATAAAGGGGTAACATGGTTAGATCTTCCTCCAAGAAAATGAACACTCAAAGCTTCCCTTACGAAATATAAATCATCTCCTTGTCCAAAATAACCTGTTAAACCTGAGAAAACAAACACGAAACCGACATAACATCGGCGGGATAAATCTGTATAAGGATATAATGCTTGTGGAATGAATATTTTGCAGATTCCTGGAGTTTATAAGTTAGAGATCTTATAAAGCATTTTATGATTCCGGAAGAAAAACAAAACTTTCAAAAATTCCAGAAAACTGAACCTGACGCCGTCAGCCTGGGGCTTGACGCCGTCAGAGTTGATCTGACAGATTTTTTATGTTAAGTTTCCAGAAAATTTCTGGAAAAACTCAATTCTTACTTCCTGAAAATCCTGCAAAATATCATTATGACTCGATACAAGCATTTGACTCAAACAATTACTAATATGTATGTCAATTTAATATTGTTATGATTTATGTTCATTTGTTCTTATAAACCGATTTAGATTTCCCTTACACTTATCTTTTGCAAAATACCTTTATATGTAGGTAAGACGAAGTTAAAAACAAAATAATGCATTTTCACAATTTAGTTTGAAGCATGAATCAATAACAATAAAAATAAAACATACATACGGAAGCAAATAAAATCAAACAAACAAACAAATAAACACACAAATAAAACAAATAAAGCTTGGGTTGCCTCCCAAGAAGCGCTTTTCTTTATTAACGAGTCTTGTAGCTAGACTCAAAGTCACGGGCTCTATTATGTGACTCCATCATTGGTCACATCCTCTAGGTCATAACCCGAACCTCTATCAGAATCATTATTATAGTGGAGGTATTTTCGGTCCTCGAAATCGAAAGGATATTCTTGATATCTAGAACTCAGCCTACTAATGTCCTTAAAGAATCCACATGATAAGTCAGAAGTGTTTTTGCATCCTCTTCTCACATCTTCATCACATAGCACGAGTTAAGAGCTAGACTATCAAGCCCTTCATAATCAATCCCTTTAAAGTCTCTCATATTATATGGAGTTTGGTATGAGACTTTTCTAATCCCATCGGTGAAAGTCATGATTCCATTAAGCTCGTCTACAACTAAATTTGTGATTTCACAGAAAGGTGCCCCAAAAACAACTTGCGATAACCTAGGATCAATGTATTCTTCAATATTATCAACGATTGTGAAGCTCATAGTGAATGTCATGTTGCCTACAAACACCTGCACACCTTTGTCGATACCTGCAACATACTCTCCCTTGTAGATCATCCCCCTTCTAAAGATGTTGTTGTAATGAAACACGGACATCACGTTCTTGGGCAAGCACGTGTCAATGTAAACATTATAAAAGTGTTTGCGACCGATCATACAAGGTATTTTGAGATTAGTTGGATCGCCTCGCTTTATCCTACCAGGCCTTCTGCCTTGCAGCCCCCATGTGTTACAAATTTCCGATGGTTGATACTCATACACCTCTTCATTGCCATCTCGAAAAATCACTTTCCTAACACCATCGGTAAATAATGCGCTATTACCCCTTTCATCGAGTATCACTCCCGTTGCCTTTATGAATGGCTTTCCTAAGACAAGGTTAGTCAAGGCTGGGCTAATGATTGAGTTCATGTCGTTGATTATGGTTAGGTCAATGTTAAAGGAGAACTTCCCTATCACAATTGGCAACCTTCCAACTGTCCCAATGATATTAAACCCCTTATATGTAACCTGTTCATTGAAGGCCTCGTTATATAGAGAAAGGGATATTGCATTTATGGGGGAATTGGGGTCTACATAGGCATCTTCTATCAGCTTTCTTCTAGCGGTGCAGGATATTTTGAAAACATCGGAGGTACCCTCTTCTATCCTTTCTCTGAATCCGATGTATAATTTTGCTGTGCCTCTCTCAAGTTCCTCCGTAAGGGAGCCATCAATTAATCCAGGGGACTCTTGGGACTCTTCAAGCACCTTATCTGCTTCCTTCCTATTTCCTGTCTCGTGAGTGGATGAATCCTTGGTCAAGTCCAAGGGGTTCTCCGTCTCCCCATGGCCAGTCTTGAGGATATCATCTTCATCCTTACTATCCCTTCTACTGGTTTGCTGTTGATCCGTGACGGGCTTAGGCACGATTATCGTGGTAATGGTGTTCATGAAATGGGTTGGTGCGGTCGAGGTAGAGGGTTTCTTTACTTCTTTCTCGTCTGGTGATAAGTATTTGAAGAGTTTGTTGGGGCTCTTAATTTTTACTGGCGAGGTCGATGGACTGAGGATGGTGACGGACTTGACCTCTTCGACTCGCGTCATTTCACCAGCAAGGCGACCATTTATCATGTCAACTAGGTTACTAACCTTGTTACTCATGTCGGCTTGCTGTTGTCTGAATTGAGTCTCGAGTTTCGCGAGCCTTATTTCTTGAGATAGGAGGAATTTCCGCAGGATTTCCTCAGGATCCTGCTCGGGCATACTCAAGGGCGGATGGTGCTCAGACCATGTAAGCGGAGGAGAGTCATTAAACGATACGCTACGAGTTTGGTTCCAACTGAAATTCGGTTTATCCTTCCATGCCTCATAATACTC
>LBNU01034769.1:24045-39231 GCA_014162995.1 Artemisia annua
TGGTGAAATGTATTCTCCCCCGTGGGATTTGAAATAAATAATGAAATGTAAATGGGGCTATGAAAACTCACCTGTAGTGATGGAACAATATACTATGAAGTGAACTTGAAATAACAAGGCGCAACTTCTAGCCGCAACCTAAAATGAATGTATGTAATCTAATTTAGATTATGAAATGAATTCGTGTATGCACTTGCACTTATAATCTATACCACTCGTATTAATTCAAAACATGTATAATCGTCGAAAATATAATTTATATTATCGTATTAAGTCATAATGAATATTACATGTTCATATAGTGTAACGATGTTTTATGATAGTCGTTTGGTGAAAATATGTGAAAATATAACTTTCCGACGTAAAATATAATACTTGTCAATTTATGAAAACGGCCAAAGTGGCCTCGGAAAACTAGTTGTAAAATAGTGTATAATGAGAATTAGATGTCATACTCAGTAACTTTAGAAAGCTTGGTGCATTATCTAAATATGTTCAGTAGTGAACGTTTACCCATTGTGTCTAGATGTTAAGATAAATGGTCGAAAAGTTAGGTATTTAGGCCAAAACTGCCATTTCTGGGTAGTTTTTAGGAATATTTGAGAGGTCATAGTGTGCAGGTTATAAGTCCAAATGACAAAAGGCCAACATATTTGAAAATTACTCCAAGAGTACTAACTTTTGTTCCTTGGAGTCCCAACTCCAGAATTGAGTCATTTGACGGGAAAATGGCCTCTAACATGGGTGTTTGCAAGTTTTCTGGGCAGACTTAGAATATTTTCTAAGTGAAAGTGCTGGTAGAAATTATAGTGAAACAATATCTTTGAAAATTCGTAACTCATTCGTTATAAGGCCGTTTCTTGTGTTCTTTATATCCCCGAAAAGGTAAGAAAGTGTACTAAAATATTTTTGACAGTTTGAATGTTTTGATAAGGTCTAAGGCTCGTTTTTGGTCAATGAAATTCGTACATCAGCAACATATTTTTCTGAAAAATATATATAGTTAGTGTAATTTGTTTTTGGCATAACTTTTTCGTCGTAAGTCCGTTTTTAGTGATTCAAGCGGCCATGTTTTCGTCTTTGAATGTATTTTCTGAATCTTTAAGCCAAAATTACCCAGAAACCCCTGGTCTTTCCACGTTTTGCAAAAATGGACAGCAACTTTCTAATAGTGTCAAAAATGTGATTTTTCTAGTTAACTACTTGTCCAAGTCCATCACCAACAACATCAACTCATCCCTTAATCTACCATACACCTTCCTAGAGTGTCATGGGTTCCCTAACATCATTTTTCAATCATTTTTCCATAGGTTCACTAGTCATTCATTTTATAGATAAAAATGATACAAAACATAAGTTTAGTGGTATAGATTTTTACATGCTTGTACATACTCAATAAAAATACATGAACCTTATAAGAAATTTGGTAGAACTTGTGAAAAAGAAAATGGTAGACTTACTTGGATGGTTAGAAATTTTTAAGAGAAAAATCCTACTAATCCATAGGTTTATATTTCAAAACCTTGTAATGGATTATGTTTAGTTCTTGTAAAAGAGATTGTCTTGAAAAATTTTGGTCTTCCCCTTGGTGTTGGATTTGGAACGAGCACAAGAAGAATAGGAAGAGAGAAAGAAACTTTTACTTGATCTAAAATATTACACCATTGTATGTATGTGTAGTTTAGGTGAAAATGGGGATTTTATGTGTGAATTGTGGTGATCATAAGTGTCCCTAGGACACTTAGAACCGGCCACCTATGAAGAGGTGGTTGTGTTGTCATGTTTTATACACTAATTAATTTACGGGGTATCGTTTAGTGTATAGTTTTATCGTTTTAGCGTTATCGGGTACCGGGTTAATTAGAAATAAATTCTAACGGGACAAAACGGGATATAACAAAGTTGTAAAAATTATAAAAATATAATTTTTGTAAACATTGGGTGTTTTGATAGTTATTGCTTGGTTGGTACAAATATTGTTATAAGTTAATATAAATGAAGGTTTAAAAATATAAAATCTTAAAATATAAAATAATTAACTTTTACAATTTTAGTGGGAATATTTATAATATATAAAAATATTAGTGCCATAGTGGGAATTGTTTGGTGTATTGATTAAAAACTATATTCATATGTTAATATTTATTTAAAGATAAATAAATATATCTAACTTGAAATTATATATATTCTACGAGTGAAATAGAATGCAAATGATGTTGTGATGAAATGTAGACTAATCCTAGTCTATGAAATGTATGATGAATGATAATGTGACTTAACCTGCCCGGTTTCGTCAAATGAATATCTGTAAACCTAGTTTACGTGAAATGATGAATTGTAAATGATGAATGGAAATATGATGAATTGAAATTGGTGAATAATGAGTTGTTGAGACTTGAGAAAATGACCTGAAATTGCGAATTGTGACACAAGCATGTTACCAACCGGAAGTCTGCCAGTTTTCTTAAGCCTAACATCGATAATCACCCATCCAATACAATTAATAACACACCATTCAATCAATAATCAATAGTTAGGTTTCATTAGATCTAAGCAAACACAAAGAAAACCTAGCCTAGCATGTTAAATAAAAGACAAGAACAAGATAGAATCAAACAACACATAGACTTATTGAATGATTAATTGATTACTTATCTTCAATGTAACATGGAAGATCCCAAGGTTAAAAACCTTGAAAAAGCTGCTAAAAATCGTCTAGGGTTTCTCCCTTACAAGTTCCATCCTTATGACTAAAAATTATGCGAATATATATAGAAAAACAGATCTGACGGCGTCAAGTTATAGCCTTGACGCCGTCACCTCGCCGTGGTTAGGGTCTCTTGATGGCCTTCTTGACGTCGTCCCCCTTTAATCTCCCAAAATCCATTCTGGCCTATCAAGGCTTGACGGCGTCACATCCATGCTTGACGCCGTCAAGGGTACTATTCAGCAGATTTTTGGCACTTTGTCGAATTCTTCACTTTAATGCTCAAAAAATGTCCAAAATGCTTCCTTTTCCAGAATTTCTCTCCAAAGTACCTAAAATGCCAAAAGGAACGATTTAGGGCGATATTTGATCAAATAAATACGATTTATGGCTTAAATGGCCCCCGAAAAGCGGTACACTTTTCGCCTTATCAGCCACTATATTAAAGTACAACCAATATTTTTATATTTTAAAGTGCAAGATAAAAATGGGTTGTTACTTGGTACATACCTTATAGGTGTGAAAACAGAAAAGGAACCATTGACCGGGACATCTCCTCTCAAATTGCTGCTTGAAAGATCACTACAAAACATATCAACAATATAATTTAGTATTCTAATAATTATCTTAGCACTAACATAACAAAAAGAAACATGCTTTGGTACTCACAGAACCTGTAACGAAGTTATTGTAGTTAACAAAATTGGAATATTTCCTGTCAATGTGTTGTTGTTGAGGCGACTGTCCTCGTAAAAAAAATAATAATAAAAGGAAAAAAAACTAAAATGCTCAATAAGCCAGCCACAATCAAGTTAAGGAATGGACTTGCCGACTAAGGCTACTAATTGGGACATGTTCAGATGTTGTCATTTTGCATATCAAGTGGATTTCCTTATTCTCTTTATTAGAGGTAATGTGTGGGCTAGATAACCCAAACTACCCGTTTATCCATAAATGGGTGGCAACTGACACGACTAACTTTTTTGATATTTTAAAAGTACCAGGAACCATTAAAAAAGCAATACTCCCATTGAGTAAAAAATCATCATATTTTAAAGTTTGCATGCTCAACAATCGTCATGCTTTAAGGTTCGCATGTCAAGCATGTCCAATGCTTGAATCCATAAAACCATTCTTATTAGATGCATTCGGTTAGTGAAATGTATAAAGTTATTAACCGCTTCTCGATAGCATTTTTGTCACCTAGTTGTTATAACAGTTTATTATACATTAGTCATTCACAAATAAAAATTGAGACGTGTTTGATGTATAGATGTACAGTATACCCATCTAGTGCAAAAAAATAAATAATAAAAAAAAGAAAAAAATAATAAAAAGGAAATCTTTTAAGCAATTTCTTGCACAATATATCCATCTTGCACAAACATTGAGATGTGTTTAGCTGGGAATTGCTTACATTCTAATATGCCATCGCATTCTCAAAACGATTATCTGATTACTTCACATTTTTATTTCCAAGCCAAATAAGTCTAGCTATATCCAAGACAGTCAAAAGTTGGTCTCACCTTCCGTAAAATCACTAAACGTATGAACTGGATTCTAACACAAATTCACCAAAAACATTTTTCGGAACCAACAACAGAACAAAATGCAAAACAATAGTTATCCAAATACTATTTTCCACACACGCTAAGGGGCTGTTAGAACAGCTTATTTGCTCGCTTATCGGTGTACTGAAATTTTTAAAAGCCACTTCAATTAGCTTATGAGCTTGTCAACTTCAGTTTATAGCGTAATAAAATTAATAACCCTAAACTAATTAGCTCATAAGCTAGAAAAAGTAAGGTTACCGATTCTCGAAATCTCAATAATCCGATAAACTCAACAAATATGAATTTCCCAAAAAAGCTCTATTGAAAAAAAAATACCTTCAATTCTTGATCCTCCACTAATGAGACCCTGCAAATTCCTACATGTTGATGAGGTGAAAAGTGTACCCATTTTAGAGGGTCATTTAAGCCCTAATTCGTGTTAATATGATCAAATATTGCCCTAAATCGTTCCTTTTGTCATTTTAGATACTTTTGAGAAGAATTCTGGAAAACACATCATTTTGGACGTTTTTTGAGCATAAAGTGAAGAAAACGACAAAGTCTCAAAAGCATGCTGGAAATCCTTCCTGACGGCGTCAGAGTCACAAGGTGACGCCGTCAGCCAACCAAGACAAAGGAGTGGAATCAGATTACACTAGACGCCCTAAGAAGAAAATGAGATGTTTACACCTGACGGCGTCAGGTGTTAACAATCCTAGGCCGTCAGGTGTAATGTTTAAGAGTGACGGCCCAGAGCAAGTTTACAAGTGACGGCGTCAGAAGTAGATCTAGGCCATCCGAGCACCCTAATGGCGGCGAGCTGACTGCGTCAGGATGTATAAGCTGACGCCGTCAGAGTGTATTTTCTATATATATTTTCTATTTTTCATTCATTAGTGTGCAACTTTTTGGGAACAAACCCTAGACGACTTTGACAGCTTTTTCAAGGGTTTTTCACCCTTGATTCTTCCATGTTCAATTGAAGATAAGTCTCCATTCAAATTAATCAACATGTCTATGTGTTGGTTAATTATATCTTACGCTTGTCTTTCAATTAACATGCTAGGCTAGATTTATCTTGTGTTTGATTAGATCTAATGAAACCTAACTATTGATTATTGGTTGTTGGTGTGTTATTACTTGAATAGGATGATTGTTTATCGATGTTAGGCTTAAGAAAACTGGCTAATCTCCTATACGGTAACTTGCTTGAACGTCTTAAGAAACATGAACCAATGCGTACTAGGTTTTTATGGTTGTATTTAATGCATGAGCGAATTCTAATGATCCCATGTTAGGAGCTTCTAGCAGGCTCGACATAGGAGTGAAGTAGGAGCTTATAGAGTTGGGGAAGTACGTACGCCACCCCACGAATGGTATTAAGGAATACACCCGTCATCCACGCAATTAATACACACTAATTAACCAGTAAAAGATAGTTAGGGAGTAAGGAAATCTAAGTAAACACACTTGTCTCCATATAAGTTTCACAACCTTTTTATTTTCTTGTTATTTTTATTTTAATTGCAATAGTAGTTTTTGGGTTAGTTGACTAGCAACTAATTCCGCCCACTCCTTCAAACCTGAGATTTTACTTGCTTTCAAAAAATTATAAAAATACAAAAATAATCTTCCTTCACCCTTAGACCTATTAGAGTAGTTTTTCATACCTAACGAACACTATTCCCTGTGAGAGAACGATCAATCCGCCGTACTTACCACTACACTATACTACATCGGTCAGGTACACTGCCTAGTGGGATTGCAAGCTTCTCAAGATCCCTTGAGAGTTAAAACCTGTTGCGTGGTCGCAATCCCGCGTATCAATTGTCAACCAAGAATACGAAGCAACCATCTTTCCTGAAAAACAAAAGAGCAAACAATGACGATACATTATCGTTTCTCAAATGTTGGGTAACCAGTCATATAGCTTAAAATGGGCTCTAAATCAAAATAACAACATAAACAAGGCTCAAAATCAAAATAACATAAAAAGATTATAACCCATTTCACCAAACTAAAAACCCATCAATTGAAAGTGATAAAAAATAAAAATAATAAAAATTAGAGTTACTTACACTTGCTGGGATTGAGCACCTCACCGATCACCTCATATTGTAAACTATGAAACACAAAAATATCAAAACCACCACAAAACCTAAAACTGATAATCAAAAACAACAAAAACCGCCATTAAAAAAAAAAAAAAAAAAAAAGAAACACTAATTTTACCTTCGTTATATTTCTGGGATTTGAAGATCCTTCATCGTAGATCAAGTCAAACGAAATCTTGTGTCCCGATCTATGAATCTGATTAACTTTCTTTGGAGAGATAGATGAACCGATAATTTTTTTTGGTCGGATTTAGTAAACATAGATGAGGCGTTAATTTTTTTTGGGTTGGATCTTTGTTTTGTGGTTTGTGGAAGAAAGATCGAGAAGAGCGTTTTTGTTATTTGTGAGTGAGTGTGAAGCAGTTTTGGGTGAAGCAAATTACTGTGTGTTTAGTTGTGCACCCTACACACTCAACTATATCATATTTTTAAAAGTGTGTGTGTTTAGTTGTGCACCCTACACACTCAACTATATCATATTTTTAAAAGTGTGGAAGTAGAAGTTTTGTGAGGTATGCAAGAAGCAAAACACTGAAGCAAAGACAACACTGTTCACAAGCTCTTGCTGAATGTTATATAGGATAATAGGGAATGTCCATATAATTCTATATATTAAACAATATAAATATTTTATAGAGCAAATTACACCTTTGGTCCTTTAACTAACCTTTATTCATAGGTTTAGTACTAAAATCGACGAAATTACACTAGTAGTCCCAACATCCTGATTTTGCTTCACCGGGGTCTAAATTCCCAACGCTCATTAAAAATCTCGTTAGTTGCAAGGGCTTTTTCGTCTTTTAGGCATCTCTTGTCCAAACACCCTATAACACCGTCGGTCTCTGAACTTTCCAATGCTCGAATTTAAAATAAATACAATTCAAACATTCCTCTTATTCAACCTCTCCCCCACCACCACCATTACCATTTTTTTTTATCACTATTAAAATACTTCTAATATTAAATGTAATGGTATATAGATAATGGTTCATATATACATTAAACAACCTTTTTATCTAACCTTGTTTCAAGAAAGACTACTCCAAAACATCACAAATGACATTATGGACCATGGCAGATATGGCCAACCGATATTCACCTCCTGTAACAACTTACCACTCCATTTTCACACACCAATACCTTCACTTGTCTCTGAAGTGCCATTTTACTTGCATCAGGTACAAAAGGCTAATGCTCAACCATCTCATCCTTTTCATGACACTACTAATGTCTCACCACCGTCACCTGCATATTCACCTCAAAAAAGATGGAATAGGTTCACTAGTGGAGGAGGTAACGAGCGATTGATATACGAACAAATAAACAGTGCAAATTTCAAGATGCTGATCAAATAGAAAGTATTGAAAACATAAAAAGCCTAAAAATTAATATTCATCATCGAACCAAAATTTGGACCTTACTTCTCCCTTCTCCTTCTATTTTCCCACAATATTCTTTCCATTTCTTAAGCAACTATGTATCATTTTTTTCATTTTAATATTTTTTCATTTTTTTCACTTTAATTTAAGATTTAATCACTTCAATTCGTGATTAATTATATCAATTCAAAATCTTATTTTTTAGATTCGAGATCTAATATATTCAATTCGAGGTCGATTTCTTTATTTTTTTTTCTTAATCTAATTAAGATAAATAAAACTAAAACTTGCGGTTAGTTTTTCATCTTTTGTTGTTTCTCATTTTTTCTAAAAAAATTCAAACAAAATGAAGTGTTAAAAGTAAATACTTATTCTTTTTATAAAAAAAGTTATTTCTTGATATAGAATCTCACAGATAGATAATTTTTGGATTTTTTTTCTTTTTTTATTATCATAATGTTTATCAGTTTTCTTTAATGATAAAATCACAATGTTCATTAGTTAGATCATATTATTTATCAATTTTCTTTTTGAATAACTTTTCCTCTTTTTGTTATCAAAATATTCATCAGTTTTCTTTGATGAACAACATCACAGTGTTAATAAGTTATATCATGTTGTTCCATTAGTTTTCCTTTTAAAGGTTTTTTTTAATCACAATGTTCATCAATTTTCTTTGATAAACAACATCACAATATTCACCAGTTAGATTACATTGATCATCTGTTTTTTTCATAACAATGTTCATCTGTTAAATCATGTGGTTCATCCGTTTTCTTTTTTTGAAGAAGTGTTTCTCTTTTGGTTATCATAGTGTTCATCAGGCGCTTTTTTTTCTTTTCTTTTTTTTATGAACAACATCACAATGTTCATCAATCACGTTGCTCATCAATTTTCTTTTTAAATATTTTTTTTCATTTTTGTTATCACAATGTTCATTAGTATAAAAAAATCACGTTGTTCATCTGTTTTCTTTTTGAAGGACTTTTTCTAATTTTGTTATTACAATGTTCATTGGTTTTCTAAAAAACAATATGTTGTTCAACAATTTTTTTTATTCATAATGCTCATCAGTTTTTCAAAAAAAAATAAAAAATAAAAAAATCACGTTGTTCATCACTTTTCTTTTTCATAAACCTTTTATTTTTTGTTATCAGAATATTCATAAATTTTCTAGAAACAAAATCACGATGTTCATCAGTTTTGTTTTTGAAGAATTTTTTCTCTCTTGGTATCACACTGTTCATCAGTTTCCTAAAAAAAGAGATCACGTTGTTCATCAGTTTTTTTCTAAGAATCTTTTTATTTTATTTTATATCACAATGTTCATTAGATCACAATTTTCATGAGTTAAGAGTAAAAATAGCAAAAAAGGAGCTGGCAAAAGTAAAAGGACACTTGTCACCATATGGTGACTTTTTATACTTTTTAAATTTTCTCTCCGTTTCTATAGGATCACAACCATTGAATTGTCTTTGTTGGGATATTCGAAGTGAAAACAATTGTAAAGAAGCATGGGATAAGATTTATGTCGATTTTAGCAAAACAAATATCAAATGTGAGAACATAGGGAAATAAGTTTCTTCAAGAACAAGAAACACGATGAACATCAATAATGAACATTCGTGGAAAATTGTGTAACCATGTTGGGTTGTTCTTTCTTAATTATTAACTAGAGAAGTCCATAGGATGATCCTTTGTATAACAATGTAAATGTTTTATTTTCATGTCGAGTACATGATGTATTTAGGGTTTCTTTTTAATGGGGTTTTTCTTGGTGAAGTCGTTGTGTCATTGTAATTCAGGGCGGTGTCACAGTGTTGGTTCTATGAGCGGTTTTTATTTATTTTCGAGTCTAAGATGTTTATAGGTGCTTTACTTACATGATGTGCTAGTTCCTTGAAGGGTAATTATCCCTGACAACACACTAAGTTTACATTTATTAGAAATCAAAATGTATGCAGTTGTAAAAGTTATTAGCTACATCTTGAACAAATAATCCGCTACTGGTGCAAACTCAGTAAGCTCCATCCTCAAAATGCGGATAATTTCATCTTTGTTTTAATCCATTTGAATAGATTTAATATCAACCATCACAGACTATTATAAATTTAATTTTGTGTAGAAACCTTAAACGACTACTTTTTTTGGGTGAATCAAACGTAAGTTTATGTTTGAATATGAAATCCATTTGCACTCTTTACATTCAAAAGAGTAATGCCATTTAAGGTCATAAGGATGCATCTTATGACTGCCAAAACGACGAACAAAGAGGAATGAGTCGCCATGGCCGTGTCAGCATAAATACCTCACCAAAATAGAGTTACCCTCAAACTTTGAAAGACTTCCCTTAAATAAAAGATATATAACATTTCATCATTACTGCTTATTCAATTAAAAATGTTTGAATATGAAGAAATTTTGCATCTTTCATATTCAGAACGTTGTACCAGCATTTTAGTTACTATTTTATACAGTACTGATGTAATACCCTGAAACCGGTTTTTATCCATTACTAGGTGCAGTTAGTTAGTTCTTATGCTAACTAAAAAGGTAGGTTCATTCCCTTTAGATGAACACGTAGGCCAACCTCGTTGGTAAAAGGTAAGTGCTTCTATACCATTTATAGGGCTAGTCGATAGACTAGTCGTGGTACAGCAATATTTTATGTTTTGCAAATTGTAGTTGTTATGCCATTACTTACTAAGCGTTTTCGCTTAGATGTTAGTTGTGTTTTATTCTTGTAGGTGCTAGTAGATTATCAAAGGGTAAGGACAAGGAATGAAGTAGGATGTATGCTTGCCTATTTTCTCTTTGATGGCAAGCAATCTCTTGGTACCATGTTCGGGTAAGTTTGAAAGCCCTCAAAGTGTTGTCAGCGTGTTTTGGTAAATGCTTGTTATAAGTGTCATGTTAAAACTTAAAAGTCTTGAAAACGGATAGTAAACATGGTTTTAAAGTAGTATGTCCAGGTTGTGTCTTGTATTAAGTAGTTTGTGTATGTTATGTATATATTTTGGTAAATGGGTAGAAAAGGGTGTTTGGCTCTAAGCTATATCTTACCCACTTTTGAATGTTAAGGGTTAAAACTTGTATGAAAACTGTATGATTTGTTATGTAAATGTTAAGTAATGGTTATGTTATGTTTTTGGTCAAGTGTTTAGTTGTAAAAATCAGTTTTTTGGAAAATGAAGCTTTGCTGGCTTGCAAAGTCCAGAATTTTACACTAAAAGTGTAAGAGTTTTGATGGCTCCCTAGGTCCAGAATTTTACACTAAGGCTGTGTTTGGCGACACAGATTATTAGGAGATTATGGGGGCTACAGCTTTTTTTTTTCACAAAATAATCTCTTGTCCAAAAAGTAGTATCGTTTGGCTGATAAGATTAAGAAAGATTATAGGAAAAATAATCTCTAAAATTAAAAGCTGATCCAACCAACTTATGAGAAAAGACTAGAGATTATTTTTTGTGTAATTACCATTTTAACCTTCTTATTCATATTGAGTTTGTTATTTGTATGTCTAATTATGTCATCTTACACTTTTAATCTATAATTACAGCTAGTTTGCCAAACATTACTAAAAAAAAAAGAACTACATTTTTAATCTTTTTCAGCACCAGCACCAGCACCAGCACCAGCACCAGCAACAGCACCAGCAATTTTTGCCAAACACACCCTAAAAGTGTGAAAGTTTAGATGGCTCTCAATGTCCAGAATTTGTACTAGAAGTGTCAATCATTTTTGTAAAATCGTATAAGATCAACCGTGGCTCCAGAGAAGTCGTGCCACATATCGTTTTGCAGGTAACCGAGTCTACTTCCATGTAAAAATACTTTCGGGAGTTAGTTCTATATAAAAGTATATCAGTATACTTGTTTTGTAACAGAAGGTCAGTTTCAGTCATGTCGTTTTTGTAATAAAGAAAATCTTGTTGTTTTGGGGCGTTTCAACTGATTCAAATGACGATATGTAAGGCCAAACGTTATTTATAAGCAGGTTTCATGTAAGGCCAAACGTTATTTATAAGCATATTCTAAACCCTAAACCTACACCAAAGATAACCATATCTATACATACCTTATTTTTTCACGTATATTAAGTAGCCTCAAAGCTTTTTCAAATTCATCTACATAGGCATTGTTGGTGAAAATTTTGGCTCCATTCTGTAAGCCTTCCACAGGTACCAATTCTTATTAATTCTGGATTAACAAAAAATACTAAGAATTCAGCTGAATAACCAACAACTCTAAAAATAAATAGTTAGCCATTTATTAATATTTATAAAGTGCATCATACACAACCATTTCTGGTAATGGCAGTTCTAAGTTATAAAGTTATTTGTGCCTTAGTTCAGAGATCGTAATAGTTGCAAAACATGGTTATATTTTATATCATCTGGTCATCAAGTGACAAACCATCATAGCTAATCAAGTAATATCTGAATTAGATATTTGCACCACTATCATAAACCATAAAATTCATACTTACGACAATCTTTCTTTTAACGATGCAAAATTACAATAGAAAAGAAAACGTAAACATAACCAAACTCTCTAAGCCAATGAAAGCTTATATTTTTGTAAACCTGAGGTCCAAACGATCCAACCAAACCGCTAATATCCCAAGTTACAAAGTTTAAATTGTTAACGGTGGTTCAAAATTATAAAACTATTAGGGCCTTGGCTCAAATATCATAATGGCTTCAAAACACGGAAACATTTTATGCCATCCAGTTTTTTTCACGGCCAAACGTACAACTGACCGAGTTCCCAAATAATCATATCGAAGCAAATATTATGAAATCAAATCCACCAACCTTTATTAGAACCCACAAATCGAAACATATATGCCATGGAGCAAGTATAAATTTTTTGCCGTATAAAATAAAACTCCATCACTTATATGGAACACATAACATCCTTTAGGTTAAGCATAATCTCAAATATCAAAGCTCATTGTTAAACTATGTCAGTTTGACTTTAAATACAAATTAAACCGTAGATTGTCAAATGCAAACCTTAAACCGCACAATTCGGTGTATGATAGTGTTCAAATTTTATCTGACAAAATTTTTGCCGACGAGTTCAACATCTGACTATCTCATTATCAAAAATTCAATCAGCACACTCTAAGTACATATAAACTCTACTTTCATCAGTACCACATAATCACTTCGAAAAAGCACACATGTTAAGTGATTCTTAACCAAACGCTAAAAAAACTTATGTTTACTGTTTGCCTATTATAAACTTCTTCATTGCAGCTTTTCTCGGTTAGCAGACTTTACAACGATTATGGGAGAAAAGCATAATCGGAAATAAACTAGTAGCTCTATTCTCAAATATAAAGGGCATAATTTAGAAGTATATTGTTAGCAAGTTCTATGTTGTAAAAGCAATTTTCAAGTGTTTAAAGAATGCATTCCCTTTTCGTCTTCAGTGGGGCAATTTGTATCACTGCATATCGCTTTATCTGTTCGTTAGTTTATGAAATAAGCTATAATGACCCCCCAAATAACATATTAGTAGTTTGTATAAGCAGTCTAAAACACTTTCAAAACTACCTATAGACTTCATCATAAAGCAATAACCAAATAAACAATTTTATAAAGCAACACCCAAACCCCTTAAAACACTGTTACATGAAAAAACAATAATCATGTTATCACTCCTATCAGTGAATGACCAAACACCCCATATATTACCTTGAAACCTAAATGTTGATCTAATCATACACGGTCATAAACATCATAACTAATAGTATATAACAAAGTAATACATATCTAATAGTGGTACATAATACCCTGTTGCAACGACTTCTAAACTGACCCCAAATATTTGGATTGGGTTGTGATGCGTGGTTTTGTGACCTTACAACAGGTTTTACCTCTCGAGGGATCTCAAGGGGCTTACAACCCCACCAGGCAGTGTACCTGACCGATGTAGTATAGGATAGTGGTAAGTACGGGGGATTGATCGTTCTCTCACAGGGAATAGTGTTCGTTAGGATAGAAAAACTACTCTAATAGGTCTAAGGGTGGAAGGAAGATTCTTTTTGTATTTTTATATTTTATGGAAAGCAAGTAAAATCTCGGTTTTGGAAGAAGGGCGGAATTAGTTGCTAGTCAACTAACCCAAGTTTACTACTTATGCAAATTAAAATAAAATAAATATCTAAACTATTGTGGTTGTGCAAACAATATGGAGAAAGTTGTGTTTACTTAGATTTCATTACTCCCTAACTATCTTTTACTGGTTAATTGATATGTGTGTTACTTGTGTGGATGAAGGGTGTATTCCTAATAACTCATGGAGTGGCATACATATCTCTCCAATTCTATGAGCTCTTATCTCGCCCTATGCCATGCACGGCACAACCATAGGAGTTGTAAACAGTGGCTCATGCGTTAAATACTACCTTAATAGCCTAGTATGCCTCGACTACATGTTTCCCAAGACGTTCAAGCACGTTACCATAAAGGAGGTTGGCCAATTTTCTTGAGCCTAACATCGATGAAACAATCATCCCAACAAACAACAACACACACCAATCAACCAATAATTAATAGTTAGGTTTCATTGGATCTAAGCAAACACTAGAGAATTTAGCTACTCATGTTAATTGAAAGACAAGCAAGTTCTCCACAAAGTTCCACACATAATGAATGAAAATTTGGAAAATATATATAGAAAATAAGTTCAGACGGCGTCAGCTTATAGGGCCTGACGCCGTTAGCTCGCCGCCATTAGGGTTCTCGGATGGCCTAGATCCATTTGGGACGTGGTCAGCTTGTAAAACTCTCTGGGCCGTCTCTCTTTAATTTAACACGTGACGGCCTACATCTTCTAACACCTGACGGCGTCAGGTGTAAATTCTTGAAATCTTTCTGGCCTGTCGTTTGATAATTGAATTCCACTCTTTTGTCATCCTTACTGACGGCGTCACCTTGTGACTCCTGACGCCGTCAGGTTGTAAAATCCTGCTTCTTTAAGACTTTGTCGTTTTCTTTACTTTTATGCTCCAAAAACGTCCGAATATGCATGTTTTCCAGAATTCCTCTCAAAAGTACCTAAAATGACAAAAGGAACGATTTAGGGCAATATTTGATCACATTTATACGAATTAGGGCTTAAATGACCCCCTAAAAGCGTAACACTTTTCGTCTCATCAAATACCCTTACACTTGAGATTTGCTTGTCCTCAAGCAAATGAGCTTTTATTCCAATCAAAATATGAGTTAGGGGTCATTTAAAACGAATATAAAAGTAATTACAACAAATAGTTATTAGACCCTAATCATAATAAGCACGGAAATCATACACTAGCACCTCACAAATAGTGTTTGGATTCTCACATTTCTCCAATGTCATAAAGTTATATCTCATAAATGGAAACGGAAAATAACACTCACTACCTGTCATAGCAAATAGATT